>PVHP010003815.1:0-75588 GCA_004024765.1 Zapus hudsonius
GTATAGAAGTCTCATACTTGTTACATTTAAGTGTTGGGCACTGCTTGTTGGTACTGCTAAATGGGACACGGAGGACAAAGGGTTAACGATGCTTGAAGAGGTTTGAAACCTAGGTAATCTGGTAGGTGTTTCGCTAGCTCCATCATCAACCCTAAACTCCCGACCCCACTAAGCAAGCCACAGGAACCCAGCGCTCTCACCTCAGCATGACTGGCAATGGGTGTCAGACCCAAGTAACAAATTTCTCTGTAACCATCCCCACTCATCTTGGCTAGAATCACGTATTTCCCACTGCTCAGGCCCCCCAATTATACAAATTAGGTATTAACAGGTTGTCTGCACTCACCTATCCCCTTGCAGTATACCCACTCCCCACCCTGCCTGACCAATCCCCATACCCTCACCTGCTCCTAATCCTCCTGTCTTCTTTTCTCTATAAATGTAAGCTCTCCCCATTCAATGAATGCAACATGGATATACGGTACGCATCTGCTTGTGTCAGTGTCCTGAGAGAACATCCTCTTGTCCACCCCCAGCTCTGTGGAATAGCCCTGAGCCAGTGAAGCAGCGGCAAGCCAGCTACTGCATCTTCCAACCAGTTTCTCTCTCTGGTGGCTGAAGGCGCCTCCCGGCGGGGAAATGGCATTTAAGTCTTTAGGCATGAGTTGAAAGCACAGGCAGAAAAAGCAAAATGTGGAAAAATAAGACTCCATCCAACTAAAAACATATACCATGAAGGAGAGATTCACAGTGAGTAGAATATCCATGAAATGATGGGAAACATTTCTACAATTCATATGAGGAAGGATTAACATCCATTTTGTGTGAAGAATCTGTTAGGTCAGAATTCAGGCAACACGCTGGTCCCCTCCCCCAGCTGTGTTTCTGCACTCAGATCTAGGCCTGCCTTTGGAACAGGACATAATGCCCCCCCCCCACCTGCTGTGTCTCTGTCTGGCTGGAGGCACTGTCCTTCCTGAAGCTGAGAACCACGTGACCAACTGGCCCCTTCCCGCAAGCTGGACATTCCCCTTAAAAGCCCGATCTTGATCTGGTCTTTCGCTCTCTTCCATTTTGGGAGATAGCCTGGAGCTCTGGGTCCCTTTCCTTCTACTAAAGCCTTTCCTTTCAGAGCAGTCTCTCATGGTGGTCATTTCCATTCTAACAGAATCCTTGCTAACAATTATTTTAAAAATCAACTAAAAAATGTCAATGGACCTGGAAAAGACATGTTTTTAAAAGGGGACATATTAATGGCCCAGATGGAGGAATAGAATTTTTCACAATTATTCCAGAAGGGCAAATCAAAACTAGAAAGAGATGCTCCTCCTACCTGTGAGGACAAAGTGGTGCTGGTAACTTGGGATAATGCAATCATCAGGCACTGTTGCTGGAGATGTACGTAGCACATACGCTGTGAAAAAGAGAGTGGAGTTCCTAAAATATTGAAAATAGAACTTTCACATGATTTGAAAACTCACTGTTGGTTATTTATCCATAATAAATTATGTTATTATTTACCCAATAAAAGAGAAAAGAAAAAACATCTAAATGTTCACATGAAAGAATAATGAAACAATATTGATATATACAATGGAATACTTTTCAGTCTTGGAAACAAAAGAAATCCTGCCATATGTTACAGACGGAATTTTATTTATTTTGATCACCTATAAGATATCATGTTTATATGTGA
Source organism: Zapus hudsonius (assembly GCA_004024765.1). Taxonomy (NCBI): domain Eukaryota; kingdom Metazoa; phylum Chordata; class Mammalia; order Rodentia; family Dipodidae; genus Zapus; species Zapus hudsonius. The sequence goes on from PVHP010003815.1 coordinate 1,697, forward strand.
AAGTACTGTGCAGAATACTTAATGAGTCATGAATTGTTATAATCGCTTGGTACATTATTTTTAAATTTCTACATAAATAATATTGCCCTCAAATATGTAGAGTAATATTTTATCCTAACAAAATCATTCTGCTCATTCTTTAATTTTGACTTACTGCATAATTTTGACTTAGAATCAGTGATTTAATCAGATATGATTTCCATAGATGCCATTTGGGGAGTAATTGAAACCTTTTTTGTTACAACAGGTTTCAATGCTTTGCTTTAGAAAGCAGATTGATTCCATACACATGTATTTCTTCTTTTACTAGGAACCACAGAGAAGATGGCTCAACTGTTGAAGCCTGCCTGCCAGGATTCGATTCCCAAGTCACCCACATAAATTGGAAGCAAAATGAGATGTAACTATGTAGTGCTCTTTTGCAGCACACATGTGTACATACATTTACAAACACACAAATACACAGATACATATACACACATGTGCAAATAAGTAATTTTAAAAATTAGCAATTAAGGGCTGGAGAGGTGGCTCAGCAGTTAAGGCACTTGCCTCCAGTGCCTAAGGCCCTGGGTTCAATTCCCCAGGACCCACATAAGACAGACCCACAAGGTGGTGGTCCTGGTGTACTCTCTCTCTCTCTCTCTTTATCTGTCTCTCTCTATCTCTGTATCTCTCTGCTTGAAAATGAATAAATAAAATATTTTAAAAAAGAAAAACTTTTAAACAGTTTCAAAAGATATAAAAATATGTTTAAAAATTAGCAATTACAGGTCAACTAATCTCTAAATCTCTCTTGATTTTCTTTATTTTTTAAATGAAATACTCTTCAATGCAATGAATTCCATATTTGTAAGTATTTAGAGTTATGAATGGTCTGATAATCAACAAAAATCAAGATGCTACTATGCCTTATTTAAATAGAATACTTCAATATTTTGGTGATTCAATTTGTTGAGTTTGATTCTACAGTATTTACATAGAGCCAGACTTACAGGGACACACACATCTAGATTTGGTGGCAATTTTTTTTTTTTGCAGTAGCAAAAATCTCTGCCATTCTCTCTCTCTCTCTCCATCTATCTCATTAATAAAGATATTTCAAAATAAGACTTCCACATATGGGGTGATGATACTTATGTATACTGTATAAGGCTTAAATAATGATAAACATTTCTACCCCTGCAAACACATATCATTTCTTTATGAGGAAAATTTTTAAAAATCTTTTCTTGTAGCTTGTTGCAGTGTACAATTAATCCTCTCCTTGATAATCACTCTCCAGTACAGTAGCCTACCAGATCTTCTTCCTCCTGTCTAACTGTAATTAGTACCCTTGCATCACCTTCTTCCCTTCTCTCCCTCCAAAGTTCCTTCCATAGCCTGTGCTTTCCACACGTCTACCCTTATCCACCATGAGATATGCTACATCTGAAAGTCTCTGTGCCTGGCTTCTTTCACTTCTCTCATTTAGCCTCACAAATGTTGCCTCATCCATCTTGTCTCTAACTGTAGGATTCATCCTTATTACAAGTGAACAGTATTCCACCCCATGAATGCTCCTCCTTTATTTCACTCATAAATTAGTTGATCATTTTTAACACATTGTGGTTGGTTAAACTCAGCCCCCAAACAGGGCTTCATAGCTAATCTCTTCTTGAGACAAATTGGAGTCTAAACCAATCAGCCTTGGCTCAGGCTCATGTGACTCTGGAGGTAAAAAGCCCTCCATTTTAAGGTTACATGTAGATGCTTGGAGTACAGGGTCAGGCTCTCTTGTTTGGCTGTTCTTCTCTCCTGAACTTCCAGGTCCTGGATCCTGGCAAGTCTCCCCTGATCCTTACTTTCACATGGGCTTTACCCCTCCTGCCCTCCACGCAGTTTCTTCTCTAAATCCCCTTTCATATTTCTTCAAGGCCCACCACAGATCACATGGCTCTCTTTCCCTTAGTTTCGTTTTCTATTTTCCTTAATTAATGTAGTAATTTAATAATTATCCTTCTCAATGAGGTTTGCCAGTTCTTTGGTGAAATTCAGGGTTTAGAGTTCAAGGGATTCCTGAACTGCCAACACCCAGTTACAATATCAAGAAAGTCGTCAGCAAATTCATGTTCCATAGAATAATCAAGCAAGTAGAAAAATTCTGTCTTTAGGTATATATATATATATATATATATATATATATATATATATATATAAAACACCACGTAAATTAACTGACTTCCATGCATAGTAAAATTTAGGCTTAAAAACACTCAGCATAATTACTTAGGAATAACCAGTAAATGTCATGATTTCAGATAGTTCTAGAATATTTAGCATGGAAAGAACTGTTGTTAAATAAAAAAGAAGATTGAGGGAAACTGATTTCCTCTATTAATGTCTATCTGCACAATATCACAAAGTAGTTTAAAAAATAAATCAGAATTCAAGGTACATCAATGGTATTATTTTATTGTTTAAGCAAAATATGCACATTACATTTTACTTATGTTCTTAAAAGCCTTACTTCATCTTCTATTTCTTTTCTCTAGGTTCTACTTCCAGTGACTGACTTTAATTTTACATTCAGTTTTCCAGAAGAGCAGATTTTCTTTCTAAGCACCTCTATCCATATGTATGTAGTTATGAATTCCGAGTGGTGTGCCTAAAATACAAGAATATGAGTCAAAGGTATATACTAAGAATACATTATAAAAATCCTTATTGCTAAGGGTAACAAGAATAATGTGTTCTGTTTATACAATGTTGTATAAGTTGTCTTAAGCGAGGAAAAAGGATAGAGACACACTTAAAAGCAAATGTCACACAAATAAAAATAAGGTATGTTATTTCAACAGATGACCCTTAATCAGTTTCATTATCTGTCCTCTGCCAGAATCTGGCCTTGTAACTATTATTTATCTATCATTATCATCTGCCTATTTTCTCCTTTAGGGAAAATGCTTTTACTATTTTAACAGATTATTTACTTATTTGTTTGCACGTGTGTGTGTGTGTGTGTGTGTGTGTGTGTGTGTGTGTGTGTGTGTGTGTGTGTGTGTGTTGGGGACAGGGGGTTTCTTGCTGCTGAAAACTAACACTAGATGCTTTGGCCACTTTTTTTAACTGGCTTGATGTGGGTACCAGCGAATTGAACCTAGGCTGGCAGACTTGATAAGCAAATGCCTTTAACTACTGAGCCATCTCCCCATCCCCATAACTGTACTGACTGTCAGGACATCAAACCTTGTTATCCTGTATGATGTTCGGGGATGCTTATCACTATACTAATGAGGATGTGGCTTTATTTTTGTTAATGGATCCAATTTGTAAGTAGAAAACTTTTTTTTCAAACAACAATCTTCCCTGTTTATAATATTGTTCAGTAAATTTGGGCATCATGTGCAAAACATGCTGTGATTGTGTATGAAGCGTTATTTGAAAACACTGGCTATTCATGCATCAGATTGATCTTCTACTCTTACTCTCTTGCAAATCAACTGTTTATTCTCAGTAAACAATCTTGAAATGCAATAAATAAATTTCAAAAAAAATAAATAAAATCCAAGAAGCCTTTGCTTCAAAGCTCTTTTCTTCTTTGGAGGACTTTGCCATTTGCAGAATATTTAGAGGGACACCAAAAACAATACAATAAATATTTACTCAAGAGGGCAATTGTCTTGACCATAGCATTATTAACTAATATAGTTGATATTAATGTAACAATCTTTAAGTTGTTAGAGCTCATCCCTGTTTTCTGAAGGCTTTCAAATTAGTATGAACTATTACAAATATATTTTCATTTTAAGAATTTGGGAAATTTTTTCATATTGAGTATAATGCTCAGATAGAATCATGATTACAGCTGTCTAAGTTTTAACAAAAATTCCATACAATTTGAGAAGAAAATTGTTTTGTAGAGCAAAAGAGATATGAGTGAGTATGAATATAGTAGCCCACTTATTTTGTGTCTATTAGAATGGGTAATTCTCTCGTATATCTAACTCTTACATGGGTATATTCACTCTGATGAAGGAAGACAGTTATATTTCTCAACTAAAGGTATCCAATAACTTACGATTTAAATCTCATTCCTTGCTTCCCTTTAAAGACCCTAGTGACAGTTTCTAAAGCTCAGAATACTCAAAGTTGGAATGTACTGATATGCTTTAGAGACCAAAAGATTAAGGAGGCCTGGGGATCAATCAGCAGGTCCCTGGCTTGGATAGAAAAGCAATGGGAATAAATTAGAAACAAAACAAAGAGATTTTTCACAAGGGGGGCATTTTTTGTGAGTCAGAAATTAATGATATGACAAGGATTCCTAAGCAATTATTATTTTTAAAATTTTTATTTATTTGGAGAGACCAGATGAATGTGCCACCTTGTGTATCTGGCTTTAGGTGGGTATTTAGGAATCAAACCCAGATAGTTAGACTTTGCAAGTAAGTGTCTTAACCATTGAGTGATCTCATCAGCCCAAGAAATTACTTTTAATAAATTAATAATAATTTACTGGAGTGTCTCCAAGCTTCAAGAAAATAATGATGACTCCAAATGCATCATCTAGAGATCCTAATATTGAAAGTAGGTTGCACACAATAAATCCATTCTCAGGTTCTGGCAATAATTTATTAATCTCAAACAGAGACAGGATTTCCTCATCTATGCCCTCCTAGGATTTTAATCTAGACCAATTTTTAGAAGCAATGAAAGGAAACAGCATTATAGTGTCCAATATCACAAGACTATCCATGATGAAGTCTCTATCACAAGTATTCACATCCTCTTCCTTCCTTAACAGAGTTTGAATTTAACACAGCGACCGGCAAATAGTGGCATAAAGTTGGGCACAAAGGTTCAACTTTTCTACCCCAAGTTTACCTTGACAAAATCCTTAACGATTGTGATTCTGTAGCATTGTGGATCCTTCACTGTTCCAATCATCCCCATCAATGGAGTCCTTTTTGCCTGTGGCCAAGAAGGTCTCATAATCCAGGACTGGATTTTAAAAATCCACTTCCCGGGTGTGTTGTGGTGAACTATGGTGTCGTTTGACTTCCTTCAGAAAAACACACTACAAAAAAATACCCTAGGGATGGAGATATAGCTCATCAGTTTAGGTACTTGCTTACAAACCCTGTAGACCTGGGTTCGATCCCCCAGTACCCATGTAAAGACATGCACAGAGTGGCACATGAATCTGGAGATGGTTTGCAGTGGCAGGAGGCCTTGGTGTGCTCCATCTCCTTGCAAATAAATAATTAACATATTTTAAATACCCTCCAAATAATAATCTGAGCATATGTCATTGAGGGTTTGTATTGAAAACACAGTGTATTATTCTTGCAGAGAGCCCTGGATATCAGGTCATGTGCACATCCTAACTGCACTGTACAAAGGGCGAGAGAGACTTGCTTTCTGCAGTCAGTGGCTCACACTTCATCCTGTGGGTAATATACTTCAAGAGGGTTCCAGTAGGCTGAAAAAAATCCTCAGAACAAATGTTGGTGGTTATTGACTTGAAAATAATGCAACCTCCCACCAATATGGCGAGGCCCAAAAGGAGAATGTTGGAGAATTTGATACCAGAGTTCAGGACATCTGGTTTTCATACGAAGGTTACACTAGCCTGAGGATACTTGTGTTATAGTGTTTCCTCCTAAAAAATTAAATAATTCTCAAGCACTTTATAGTAATAGTAAAATTTTTCATAGCTCTAATAATTTTTTTCATAAAGTAACCACTAAGTATGCCTAATGATTAATTATTCTTCTCCTGGCACTCATGTATGTTTTACTCACACATTCAATAGTTTAAATATCTACATTGGGGAGATATAGCAATCCAACTAATTTTACAGATATAGACATATTCAAGCTTTTAATGTTTTCCCTCTTGAAATTTTTTCACAGTATATAATAGCATTTTATTCTTATAATTGTTTTGGGGTTGCGTTCTACTTGCTTAGTGTAAATTGTCATCCCAATAAAATCATTTGACTTGGGTAACTGACCAGTAATTTATCATCAATATGTCTGTAACCAGACTAAATACACCTGTTACCAGTGGTTCTCATTAGAACCACTCTATACCCTGTTGCATTTCACCATACATAGATAGCATGCTCATTTCAATCACAGTTTTCATGTTTCTGTTACCACTTATTGTTTTTAATGTTATTTTGCCTTTGCCCTTATTTGTTCTTTATTTTTTCAATATAATTTATTAATATTATTTAAATATTGATAGTTTTTATATTTAGAATATGCTTTTTAATTTTTATTGGGACCTTTAATTTTGGAATATACTGTAATGTGATTGTGTTCCCATCTTATTTTCCTTAGTCCCCCCTCCCTTACTCACCTCATTCAGTGAGGAGCTTCTTCTTTAAAGGTAGACCTTCTGCTGTTTTGTTGGGTCTTTCCTTTTATCCTCTTTCCCTTGGTTTAATGCTGTTCTGACTTTTGGTCAGAGAACATGCTTGCTACAGATGGCAATGAATAGCAGGGAGACACAGGACTCATCAAAACGACAAGAAGCATCATCTATCCCACTCACCGGGGCCTAGGGAATGACACATTGCAGCCGACTGAACATGGGGAAGTTCTCTATGCAGAAGGTGCTAGACACTGAGGGGATTCAAAACTCATCAAAGGGGAGAATAAGAGGCTGTTGAGGGCTCAACACTTAAGGAGATCTCTTTCCTCTTTGGCTGCCAAATTCCATTACATACACTGAATTTCCTAGTGTCTAAAAATACTAACTAATGCTTTGTTGGGATTGGTGGTGGGAACTGGATTTGAAGGGCTAATACTCTAGCTGGTGGTAGGTACTCTTTCAATGGTTACATTTAGTGTTTCATGTGCTCTGCACATCTAAGACTATCTCTTTTAGATGCCTTGCAGATTGCAACAGGATATTTCTCTGACATGGTTCACCTGTGTTTCTACTGATTATCGTAGTCCAACCAGCTATGGCTGATTTCTCCAATAGCAATAGAACCGTCACCAGCAATGATGAAACTCCACTATGTGAGCACTTACTGAATTTCTGCTTGAATCCTGCTCCACACAGTTCTACTAGCCAGTGTAAGTGCCATGGTTAAAACAAAATTTAAGAAGTAAGTACGTAAACTGTGATATCCCTTTAGGAGGATTTTCAAGTTCATTTTGTAGAGGAACATACAGAAAGGGAGGAAAGAATTATTCCAACCATGAGTGAGAATATTTTGTCACACCTTTATAATAACTTCATGGGGTTTTCAATAACCTTTCATTTTGGTGTGAATTTTTTTATATGTGTATATAAGTAATATATATGGATTTCCTTCTTTCCTCTCAGCTTTATTGAGGTATAGTTGACAAAAAGCACATATACTTAAGACACAAAATTGGAAGTTTCAATCTTCATTTGTTCCTGGGACTATTTATACAAATGGGGTTCACTGTGATATTCCCACACATGCCTACATCAAATCAATCCACCCTCTCTTCACTGTCCTCACTCTGTCCTGGCACCCTTCCCATTTCTGAGGAATCATTATTCTACTTTCAGGTTAAATTTCTTTTAATTTTTTTTTCCTTTTGCTGTTTCCAAATGTGAAACAGAACATGTGATACTCGCATTTCTGTGTTTGACTTATTTCACACAATGTAATGTCCTCCAGTGTCATTTGTTTTGCTGCAAATCACAGAATTTCATTCTTCTTTCTGCTTGAATAAGGCTTCATTATGTGTATGTAATGCGTTTTTTCTTCCATATATCTGTTAATGGGTATAAGGATTGATTCCATATCTCAGTTCTTATGGTATATAACTATCTATATTGTTTGTCAGTTTGCTTTCTTTTGGATACATGCACTCACGCATGTGATAGATGATATAGAGAATCCATTTTAATCTTTATTAATTTATATTTATATTTTGTATTTATATTTATTTTATTATTAATTTATTTTTATGACTTTATATTTAAATTTATATCTTATATTTTATCATTATTATATTTATATTTTTTCATTTTAAATTGTGTGGACAAATCATGAATTGGTACCACCATCTTCCTCTTCCCTACCCCCCATTCCACTGAGGACCATCCTCAGTGGGATTGGTAGTACACAGCATGGGGTTTTTGGTTGTAAGTTGTTTCCTTTCAGGGTGCTTGCATAATAACTTCAAAATAATTCATTGGGCCCATGGAACTGGCAGAGCTATCTTGGCACTGATGCTTATGTAAAACAAATAAGAATGACAAATATTCAAGTCTTGCCTTGTTTTCCATCCTTAGATTTAGGGAACAAGAGTTTGCAAAGTGTGGCAGTCTAGAAATGCTGTTTCGTTTTCCTCCCTATCTACCCATTTCCCATATCCCATCCCACCTTATCCCTGTCTTAGCTGCTCTTTGTGTTGCAGGGCCTCTGCATTCCTTTTTGTTCATCCAGCCTGAGAGAGACTAGAAGAGAGATCTGCATATTGCCACACTCTTCTATCCCCTGACCTGGCACTCAGCCCTCTTGCATCAGCCCATGGTTCGCATTGAACCAGGACTCATAGATTGTTTCACATGGATCCTCCAGACTATTCTGAATTCCACATTGTTTTCTGAAACCTTTTGCCTGGGGAGTTTAGAACCTATATCTATTCTCCACAGAAAGCTGAGTAGAGTAGAATTACACCAAAGCCATTCACCAGTTTTGATGAACCAATGAGTCATTTGCAGAGCAAGGGGAGGGGTTAGTTACAGGAGCATGGAGTCCCCCAAAGCAGACTTAACATCTTGATGTCTCATCCCAGGTTGGATGACAACCTTTTTACAGATGCTTAGAGGGAGTTCCCCATGTGGTCTGAGCCCCAGAGTAAGAGCTTACTTATAGAGCATGAGGACTCCAAAGCACTTGTAACATCTAGATGGCCTATTCCAGCCAGCATTGACTGACTTCTCCATAGAAGTGAAGATAATGTTCTCTGTCCCTTGATATTTGACCCTCTTCCCCCTGCCTTTCATTCCATGGGGGAACATCAACAGATGCAATCTCTAGTCTCTTCTGAGTTGTCTCACTGCTCTTGGTAGTTGTTTACTGCTTTCAATGAGGAGAACTTCACCATACAACACATGGTGTTCTTTTCTGTAATGAGACCATGCAAACGTAATATGAAAGTAGGTTCTATTTTCTCCATCATTTTGAGGGGAATTGGTCAGGAGAGTCTCCCCCCTGACAAACAAAACATAGTGAAAATAATGTAACTACACCTGCCTGCTCCACTAAAACCAGAATTCACAGAATTCAGTGTCAGATCCAGTTTTACCCAATCAGCGCTCTCTCTCTCTCTCTCTCTCTCTCTCTCTCTCTCTCTCTCTCTCTCTCTCTCTCTCTCTCTCTCTCTCTCTCTCCTCCCTTTCCCCCAGGTGAGCCTACCCCTTTCTTAGCTCAAACCAATGATCTCTCTTTCTCTCTCAGACTCTCCTGAGCCTGAGGGTAAAGCCCGCAATAATAAAATTATACACAGATCCTTACCAGGTGAACAAGGCCTGTTTTTGGCTTTTCACCTTTCTGAACTTCCAGGTCCCTGCTCTGGTAAGCCCTCCTTATCAGGCTGAGATGGGGGGAGATGGACCCCTACTCCTACTCCCACGTGGGCTCCCTACCCTCTCCTGCCTTCCTCTTGGAAGGAGCTCTCTGTTGTTTTCTCCTCTTTCCTTTTCTTAATTCCAAAATGTCCCTCTAAGCACTCTCTGATCTATGGATTTAATTTATTAGACCAGGATCCAGGGATACCCTAAATTTATTGCTTTGTTGGCATTGGCAAGGGGCCCCACAACTCCCATAGCACCCTAGAATCTGAAGGATCTCCAGGACTTCATTTATCAGTTGAATAAGACAGATGTGATAAAGAGCCAGTTCTAGCTGGATCCTATCTCTGGCTTGGTAGCTTGCATTCCCTGTTACTGATGAGTCAGAAACCACTGTGGAAAGTAAACAATCTAAGACTACCATTCTGTGAGAAGCCAACCCATTCAGAACACAACACTGGAGGAAGAAACTGATGTCAGAGTGTGGGTGGTATAGGGAGAAGGTGTGTGCATGAAACTGAGAAACACCAAGCTCCAGACATGTACACACATCACCTTTCCTTTTGCTGACCCTGGGATTTTCATCAGACCCCTCACAGGGCAGAATCAAACCACACTTCCATGTTACCTTGTCTTTTAAAGCATTGCCTTGGAGAAGGTTGTTACACAGGGGTGAATTCTCCTAACACAGTGATACTCTGGGGTGAGAAGCTGCTGCTACAGGAAAGGGCAAATGGTATTGGTTAGGGGACTGAGCTAGAGCTGAAATCCCAAGAGTACGTGACACTCTTATTTAAGTTGAAAAGACAATGCTAAAATCGTCATCCAATTTTTGAAGGTTTTTATTTTTCATGAGATACAACATTGACTTCTGTAGTGTCTGCCCCCGTTTACACTCCCACCGGAAGTTCCCTTTCCTCACCCTCTCACAGACATTCCTTAGTCTCTCCCACAGTGGGCTCTCCACGCCCTCAAGACATCTCATAGTGTCTGCCCACTGTGCTCTCCCACTATACGTTCCTGCCTCCCTGTATGCCCAGACATGTCCTGTCCATTGTAGATGGCAGTCCTTCTGACCAGACTGAGATGGAACCTTAATGCAGCTCCAATTTTTATATTCTTGATGGCCGAGGATGTTCAGTGCTCTCTTAAATATGCATTTGCCATCTGTGCTTCTTCTTTAGAGAACTCTCTATTCAGGTTATTAGCCAGCTTAGTGAGTGGATGATTTGTTTTTGTTTGGTTGGTGTTTCTTTTTTTTTTTTTTCAGTTCATTATATATTATGATGCTAACCCCAGTCTGATTCATAGTTGGCAAAGATTTTTCTCTCATTCTGTAAACTGTTTCTTTAATTTGGTGATTATTTCCTTTGCTGAACAAGAGCCTTTGATTTTCATGAAATCCCATTTATTAAATCTTGAGGTTATACCCTGTGCTGTGAGGACCTTTATAGAAAATATTTGAAGGGATTCAAGAGATGGCTGAGTGGTTAAGGTGCATGCCTGCAAAGCCTAATGATCTGGGCTGGATTCTCCAGTACACACTTAAAGCCAGATACACAATGTGTCCTCTGTCTCTGGAGTCTGTTTCCAGCAGCTAGAGGCCCTAGTGAGCCCACTCTCTCTGTCTCTATGTCTCTCTCTGCTTGCAGATAAATATATAATGTTTTTTAAAGAAAAGTATCTGAAGTGAAATGAATAGAACTAAAAATCATTAATTTAAGTAATAAGCCACACACAGAATGACAAATATCAAAATATTATGTTTTCTCTCATAGATAGATCCTATATTTTATCACCTGTGTGTGTGTGTGTGTTTGTGTATGTTTACATGTGTGTGGGTCCTAAAACTACAAAGGGGATCATAAATTGGCAAGAAGAGGTCTTAATGGATTACATATGGTGTGAAAACAGAGAGTAAGGGAACCAGCAGGATGGGGCATATAAAGTGTGTGGGATATCAAAATAAGGACCAATAAAGACAAATTATGCATGAAAATGTTATAACGAAAGTCATTACTTTGTATGTTCACTTAAAGTCTAACAAATAACTGCTTTCTGTAATTGCAATGTTTTGTAAGTTTTTTACACTAAAATTAGAAATAGATCTATTTTATATTTTTCTTTGTCTCCCAAATGTCAAAGAATATGTTTTAGGACATTTCCTTATGCTATATCAATCATGACAAAAAAGTGGACAGTTATAGAAAGAACAGGTAAGTGGCTGCTATTGTTTAAGAAAAGAAATATTTTCAACCATGGTTTACTTCCATACCAAAACTTAATTTTCCTTGTAAAATATATTATCTGAGTCAGATGTAAGAGCTGTTCTGACTTACCATCAAGTTATTTTCAAGTAGCAAATCTTGGCAGTTGTTTTTTTTTTCCTTATCTACACAGCAACAAACAAACATAATGTTAAATGTGCTAAAGGGTCAGGTTTAGTAATTTAAGTGTTACTGACTTAATTGAGAATAAAAAGAGGGGCTTGAGAGATGGCTCAGCAGCTAAAGGCACTTGATTGCAAAGCCTGATAGCCCTGGTTTGATTCCCCAGTACCCATGTAAAGTGAGATGCACAAAGTGCTGCCTGCATTTGAGTTGGTTTGCAGTGGCAGAAGGCCCTGTCATGCCCAAGCTCCCTCCCTCCCTCCCTCCCTCCCTCCCTCTCTCCCTCTGTTTCTCCTTGTAAATAAATAATAAATAAAAATTTAGAAAGAATAAAAATGTATGTCGTTCCCATAAACAATATCCACATTCACCTATCTGATTTAGAAATTTTAAGTAATGTCTTGATTCCATTGATTAATAGATGTTTTGACAGAGAATACAAAAGATGCTCTTTAGGTTAACATATGTTTTCCAATTTCCCAAGTATCAATCAATCTCTTTTTAAATCAGGGATGCTATGATACCAGGGAGCAATGGAGGCCCCTCAACACAGCATTCACACCTTCTAATCTGGGGTTATAGCTTCATAAATACTTTGATTTGTGTTCATTTCTGGAATATTAGCTTTTATTTAGTTTCGTGTGGTGTTTTGTTTGAGTTTTGATAATAGGGCAAATATTATATTACTGAGTTACATAACCAGCCCTTTCTCTTTTATTGCTGTGTTAGCATCTCACACATATTACCAATATGCATCAAAAACATATATGAAATTATCAAAAATACATTCTGAAAACTTTTTTTTTTTTAATTTCATTTGAACTCTGAAGGTAACTGCCAATTTATTTAGGGCTTGAGAAGTATTTTTTACTTTTCATTGCTATGAAGTTGCAAACAAAAAAGAAACCAATGACTGATATTTATGTGAAATCAAGAAGCCTGGATTCTGCACTGTACTCCATGAGATTTAATGTTTTTATTCTAACCTTGGGGATCCATGGCAGAGTGCCTTCGTTTTGGTGACATACTGAACTTATAAGAGTTAACAGTTTATTAGGTTCTTGTTTCAAAATAATCACATCTTGTAATTTGCCCATATGTGTTCTTAGCCTTCCCTTGGAGAAGCTGAACTTTCCCCATATGTTGTTACTGCTTCATCAAAAGAAAAAAAAAAGAAAGATAAATGTTGGTCCCTGTTAGGGAGGTAGTGCTTAGCAAGTGGTGACTCAAGGTCACAAGAATGAGAAGCCAGCTTGCCCAGCAAGCAGGGTGTGGAGGAGGGCTGAGTGCATATATGCATATGTACCAAAGAAGAAGGAATGGAATGTTGGAGGAAGGGTGAAGTCCTGCACCCCACAAGGGTCAGGGGAGTAGTGCTATAACCTGGCCATCTGTCTGCACTCATCTCATGCAGAGTGCAGTCTTTCCCTGTCTGGTTTTGGGAAGGGCCAGGAAATCTAAGCTCACTCATTCAGCTCTCATGAGAGCAGATGTAGGACTTCTTAGCCCCAGACATTGTCAGGAGAGCCACCTTGGGCACTGAGTTCCAGGCAGGCCGCTATTTAAGAGAATTTGGCATCCAACATAGACACAGATGTGGTTTGTGATCCTATGTCCCTTACTAAGATTTCCTTCCTGAATTTTCTGCAACCCTAGTGATACAGGGGCCATCATCTGTCTAGCAAAATCTCTGATGGACACTTACCTGATGAGTCAGAAAAATCTGTGTTGGAAGAGAGTGCTTTATTTGTTTTTTGTTTGTTTGTTTTTGAGAGAGGGTCTCATTCTAGCACAGGCTGACCTGGAACTCACTATGTTGTCTCTGGATGACCTCAAACTGATGCCAATCCTCCTACCTCTGCCTCCTGACTTCTGGGACTAAAGGTATGCACCACCATAGGGGTGGTTTAGTATAAAATCAAGTTTTCACTCCCCTGTGTTCAATTCATAATTAAAAAACCACAGTGAAATTTCCTAAACCTATTTTAAACATTGCCACCATTTCTTGGAAGAATACAGTTATTTTCTTAGAGAGAGCACGTTTTGGATCTGTCCAGTAAACTATCCAATCTTTAGAAACACTTCTAAAATTAAACTACCATCTCAAGTCACCTGGACATTTGTCAAGAAGCCCACCTTCTCTTCCAGAGGTGACCCAGATTCAGAAAACATTTCACAGTTCTTCATCCTGTATCCCTTCCTATGTTAACTTGGCTTTTACTTTTTCACACTTGAGGGATTTGTTCCTCAGCTCATTCCCTTCAGCTTTCTCATTTCTGAGCTCTTAGCTCCTCTAGCAGGCCTGAGCTTAGGAAGAGATGGTTCTCTGTGGGCACAATCTCTCCCAGCACCCCTGCTCCCTTCCTCTCTTCACATCCTACATCTCTCTTCTCCCTTAACCTCCTCTTCTCCACCTTTTCACAAGACGAGTCTGGCCAGTCTCCTCTCTCCTCTCTCTCTCTCTCTCTCTCTCTCTCTCTCTCTCTCTCTCTCTCTCTCTCTCTCTCTCTCTCTCTGACACCACTCTTTTTGGTCACTTTACCCCACCTTGAAAGACTTTCAACTTTCGGGAGATATAGGAAACAACCCTCAGTGGGGTGGCTGGATTTGCAGGTTGATTCTGGATGTTAGAGAGCCATCCTGGACATTGGAGTTATTTTCCCTTATCTCAACTCACCTCCCCCAACCCTCTCCCAGCACATGGGCAGTACTGCAGGGAGCCCCCACACCCCAGGGTGCACCCACGGTGGGCATTCCACCACTGCAGCAGGTCTAGCAGCACATCCAACAATCCCCAGCTCTTCTGTCTCCTTTCAAAGCCCCTCCCCAGCCCCACCTCCTCTGTTCTCCCCACCCTAGGTTCCTGTTCCTGAGATGCCTTAATCCTTCATCCCCAATTGGGGCACAGTCTCCTCTGTGGATCTGCAGGGTACTTGGATAGCCCTAGGGTTGCAGACCTCCAGGATCTGCACCATCCTGCTCACCGGCTCCACTATGGTCCACACCTGCAGCTTCTGCCAGGGTCTGTGAGAGCTGGCCCAGGACTGGGATGGGGAGAGCAGGTTCCGCAGCACCCTTGAAAGGTCCCTCTCCCTTGAGTCTCCCTGGTGTGCACCATTCCTCCCTACCCACGCATTCTCTTTACCCACCAAGGCAGTCTCTCCAGCGACTCCTTCCATTTCTTGAGTTTCTCACTCAGCGCGAGCGCATGTGCGTGCCTTGAGGGTGGGGTGGTTCCTGCTTGCCTCGGGATGGTTTTAATTATTTTTGAGGAAAAAGATAAATCTCAAAAACCCGCACCTTTGCTGGAGCAATGTGGTGTGGGCGGCTTCAGTAGCTCTCACAGTGATGGATCGTGAAACTTTTTCAGCTCGCCTCTTCTGCCAATGCCCTGGTCTCCCCTCCCAGACATAACTGGTTTAAAGATCACACCTCACCTAAGACACCAGAAGGCGTCAGAAAGCACCAGTTCAAGGGGCGAGGGACAGACTCACCTCAATTTCCAATGCTTAAAAAAGTGGAAAATAAAACAAAACCCAAAGGTTATTTTGGCTGGGTGGCCCCTCCCCTTTTGGCGTGTTTGACCAACATTGAGATCCAGAGGGGGTTCCACAAGCTCGCCTACTCTCTCCTTCCGGTACTGGAGTGAGGGATCCCAGCTTGATCTTCACCCCTACCCCTCCCCCGAATCCAAGCCACTGTGATGTCCTTGCTGTCGCCGCCACCGCCCCATTCCGCCGCGCACCAGCCCCGGGGGCGCCGGCCGCGCTCAGCTTGCTGGATCTCGCCCTGGTTTCGGGCATCTTGGAGGGTCTGGCAAGCTCAGGGCTAGCTAACTAAGGCGTCCACTTGGTAACTCTTCCATCTTCCCGATTTTCCCTTTCCTCCCTTCCCCACCCCCTTTTAGCCCCCTCCTTTTCCCCTCCACCACCCTCCAGCCTCCCCCCACCCCCTACCCAGACGCCCACCCTCCAGGATCTCTGCCCCCGCAAGATCGCAGAGGTGGCGCGGAGCCCGGCCAGCCCATGACGGACCCTTGCCTCCTGTATTCAATGCCTCAGCGGAAGATCTCCCCAGGCTGGAGAGAGGAGGGCTGCGGCTGGACATCCTCCCGGCTACGTCGTCCCGACCTGCTGCTGCTCGTAGTCGATGAGACCGGGGACTGAGCGAGCCCCAGCCGTCGCCCGCCCCGTCGCTGTCGTCGGTAGGGACGGAGCCCCAGCCTCGAGCAGTCCATCGCCTGTCCTCCTCCCCACCAGCACCACCAGCAGCACCACCCCCCTCCATCCCCGGACCCTGGTCCACTCAGGGGCTCCGGGGCGCTTCGGGGTTCGCCCCGCGTCCGCCGCCGCCCGCGCGCACCGCGTCCTGCTGACAGCTGCGGCGGCGGCGGTGATGCAAAGGAGGTGCTGCCCGCGGCGGTGCTGATGGTGGCGGTCGCGGTGGGCGCCCGGGTGTGATGTGAGCGTCATGGTGGGGATGCTGGCTTCGAGGTGGTGAGAGAGAGAGAGAGACAGAGAGAGAGAGAGCCAGAGGCGGAAGACGGACCAGTTTGAGGATCGCTTTCTTTCCTCTCTCGCTTCCAACCCCCCCCCCAACTCCCCATCATCACCCCTCCCCGCCTCAATCTTTTATATTTTGCTTCTGGGATTTTGCATATTTCAAAATCTCTTGGACTCCATCCTCTCCCCACCACCGAAGTCTTCCCGTCTCTAAATGGAATTAGTGGAGATCGGAGCCTCTGGTGTAACGCACAGACATGGTCTATGGACGCAGTTTGTTTCACAGTGAGTACCTCCGCAGACAATCTGCCTCCCACAGACACCTCTCTCCCTTCTTTGGCCCAAAGCTCCGGGAAATAAAAAGAATCCAACACCAGGTTCCAGCCAGACCCCGCAGTCCCTCTGAGTCTGGGGCAGACGTAAACTTTGTGTATTGCAGGCTGGTGGAGCCTGACGGGGGCGGCGCGCAAGTGAGGCGCTGCTGGACCTCAGTGTGGGTCAGGGAAAAACAGTCTCTCCAAAGGCTGGTACCTCTGGGGGTCTGGAGGGTCCTGTAGTTCCGAGGTGGGCACGTGGGGGGTAGGCAGGTCCACAGTGGGGATCAAGGATGAAACAGGAAGGAAGCTGGAGTCCTTAGAGGGATGAGAAGGGCCATTCCTCCTTCCTGGGTTTCAGCATCTTGGGGCTTTCCCCAGGTAAGCTAAGGCACACCCCAAACCCCAAGCTTCTAGAAGGGCGAAGGGCGCTTCTCAGCCTCTGCTCATTAGAGCTCTGATGCTGCCTCTGAGTGTGATAAAGCATGCTTGCGAGCTGAGCTGGGGAGAAGTGGAGAGAGCATCAGTAAGTCATTAAGTAGAGACAATGACTGGGGAACGTGTGGTGGAAATGTCACGTTGTAAAAGCAAAGGCTGGCTGGAGTGTTAATACTGTGCCTGTTAAGAGACCTGTTTTGCCTGTGAGTTAAACATAGTACACGTTCCATTGTATGATCCCATCCGAACAGGGGAAGCGAAGGAAAGGTGGAATATACTCCTTGGTATGGGTGATGGGTGAAGCATGAGTGTGTGTGTGTGTGTGTGTGTGTGTGTGTGTGTGTGTGTGTGTGTGCACAAACAAATCAATCTCAATATTAATTGTTGATGCACAACCTGGCTACACTATAAATCTATAAATTGGTACAACTAATAATTCTTCAAATATTATGTTGAAGACGCAAGTAATTTTCTTGTAGAAATTGTTTAGATAAGATAGACAACTGTACTCAGCTTGAGAGATTAGGAAATGACTATATGTTATGCCTTCCTATCCCCCAATCCATTTTAGGTGGAACTATGTGAATGTAGATTCTTTATGTAATTGGGGATCAAGATACATAGTGAAATTAAAACAGCACAGGAAATGCCAGAAGCTATGAAATCTAGCTGATTTTGACAATTTGAGAGTTCCAGGTTTTCTAAGTGTTGGGTAAATCAAGACAACTGAAGTACAACAGAAGTTAAGATCAGAAGGGCCATGCACACTCACTGTTAAATCACAGGCCAGAGTCTCCTATCCTAAACAGTGACTCTCTGACTACTTCTAGAAATCACTTTCTCCAGTTTATCATCTGCTTCTAGTGGGCAGGAAATTTTGAGTCAAAGAATGTTCCACAAGATGAATTTGACAGCCAAGAAAGTCATAGATAGGGCTTCTTGGTAGTGTTTTGTTTGTTTGCTTGTTTGTTTGGTTGGTACTTTTTTTGTGAGAAACCTTCTTAGAATGCTGCTAAATGCCTGCAATCCAAGTTAATCTCTGTTCCTCTTGTTCCCCTTCCCCCATCTCAGTAGGATTTGCAAGATCTTTATGTTCTGAAACCCTAGCACTTTGACAACGTGTTAGGGTCAATCCTGGAGCTTTTTCCTCATTGTTTTTCCTCTACTTCCTTTTCCCAGCTGTCCTTCTGTGCCTTCAAAGATGCTGACAGTGTCTTCACCAAAAGATCATTTAATAACAGAGAACATCCTGAAACCCTACTGTGGTCTGTGTGACATTAAAAGATTACAAAGTATTTGCCTTAGGCTGTTAGGTCTCATCCATTCTAAGCCTGCAATACTTCTTCCTTAAAGACTCCCAAATATTCCTTGATATTGAATGATTTTAAATTGGACTTTGCAAGTTCCAGCTCAACTTGTAACAATTAACAATGATAAAATTAATCTGCAATGGTATCAGTTTATCTTTAAAGTTTCTTATGGTTTTATAAGAATGTAATCATTTTTCTATGTTGTTTTCTTTCTAATTTTTCCTTTTCTGTTTCAGTTGTAGCAAGTTTAATCATCCTCCATTTGTCTGGGGCAGCCAAGAAAGGAACAGGTGAGTTCTTTTGGGAAAATGCTAATAAAAATGCCTGTAATTATTTTCATTTTCCTATTTTCCCTGTGCACTTAATATTCCAGAGTCATTCAAACTTTTATGGTGTGTGTAATTGATTGGGTTTGACTGGACAAATATTTCAAAATTAATCTACTAATGGATAGTAAAAGAATGTCCTTTATATTTTTAGTGTTATATATTAAAAAAAAACTTCAATGGTGGTTCTTTTTAAAATTTTTATTGTGCTTTTGTTTTATAGAAAAGCAAACCACCCCAGAAACACAGAAATCAGTACAGTGTGGAACTTGGACCAAGCATGCCGAGGGAGGTGTCTTTACCTCTCCCAATTATCCAAGCAAGTACCCACCAGATCGGGAATGTGTCTACATCATAGAAGGTAAGAAATGGGGAAAGTGCCAGGGCCGAAGTCTGATCATCTCCTTGCTCTGTGTGCATAGTATGCATAGGGACATTACACAATTGATTTTTGGGACAGTGAACATAAGCATCTCTGATGGAAGCAGATAATTGTAAACTCCAAGATCAGGCTTATTCCTGAAATTATTAGTAATGGACTATAAAGAAGCAATTCTGGGAAATAAAACAAGTCAACAACTTAAAAGCTTATTTTGCAATATTATTTAATGCATGTAGAACTCAAAGTGTATTTCCTGTCATATTCCTTAATATATGATGATTTGGGAGACTAGTATTCATCTTAGTTTAACAATAATTATAATATCCTATAATTTTTTAATTAATGTTATAAAGCAACAGAAACCTTGTCAATGCCAAAAGTGTATCTTCAGTCGAGTTTTCTGAACATCTTTCTACATGATATTTACATTATTTTATGCTAACAAAAGGCATGATCACATTTTAAGTCAAAGGGAGAGTTCTAATTTATGATGCTTTCATGATTTTTGTCCAACTGGAAGGACAAATAGTACTTACTTAAAAAGAGATTCACCTTTCTTTGAACATTTCCCATTTATGTTAATCTTGAGCCACTACTGTGTTAGATGTATAGAGATTTTACAATATATAAATATATCTTTTAGTGATGGAAGCTTTAAATTTTTTTAGGGATAATATAAACTAACTTACAACTTTCTCCCCCCTGCAAACATACACACTTAAATATAAACTACCTTTATAAGAAAATAATGGAGCCTCACTAACTCCTTATCTGAACTTTGTATATGCCAATATGATTGTTCAAAGTAATCAGCTTTGTGCTTCTCTAATTTTAAGAGTCTCTATTTAGAAGTGTTTTTTTTTTCTCATTACAAATTTTGAGTCAAGAATAGTTCCCCTCCTTTTGTCTGCCTTAAAAATAGAACTTTTAGCAAAAATTGGTAAGCTCTGATGTTAAAATTATAAAACAAAACCTACTAAAACAAAGATCTGGCTTTTGTGATTGTGATAAAATTAAAATATGTAGATTCTGGGCTTAAGTTAGTTATTTTTATCAAGTTAATATCACATATCTGTTAATTATGTATGTTAAAAATAACATATAGAATAAGCTTTTTAAGAACATAACATGCATTAAAACATTTATTCATGGGAGATTGCCTTCATTTTCTTAATTAGGAAACTGAAGTTAAACATCTTTCTTAAATTCACATTACTTGTAATTTGAAATAACAGTGTTTTAAAATGATAAATTATTTTAAGATGATAAATTAGCTAGATCTCTTATTTCAAAGCAAATTCAAAAACAGAGCTTTGACTGCTAAGTGTGAATTAATGTATACTATTTTTGTTACAATAAAAAGTCTTACTAGCCTTTGAATGTACCTTATAACAATAATCTAATTTCTTTGTATTTATGTTCAGGACAAGGCTAAAATAAGGAAAGAGAAACTCCTTTTACTATTAACAGCATTCCCGAACTCCTGTTAAACACTGCTTACATTTATTTAACTGATAGTAATGCCACCCTTCTAGATAAAGGTTACAGAGTATCCTGCAAAGCACACAATAACAATGCTTGTCTTATGTCACACAAAACATGGCCTAGCCAGGTATGGTGCATGCCTTTAATCCCAGCACTCAATAGGCAGAGATCGGAGGATTGCTGGGGTTCAAGGCCAGCCAGAAACTACAGAGTGAGATTCAGGTCATCCTGGGCTAAAGGAAGTCCATACCCTCCCTCCTTCCCCCCAAAAAATGGCCTAAGGACTCTGACCCTTTCAGTAGGCAATCTAAAGGAGACTTGAAGTTATCTTGGAAAGGCTATACTGAGGCCAAAAGAGTGGGCTATGAGATGTTGGCCTTCATTATTGAAGGATATCTGGGTGTTGATCATGCTTTGTACAGAATGTCCTGTGGGAAAGTACAGAGATATGGTGGGTTGGGGACACCTGAGATTTTTGCATAGATAAAATATCAAGAGACGAGGTAGGTAGTCTCAGACAAAGGAGGTCTGTGTGCCATCTGCCACATCCATGCAAGTTTGTATATTGGTTTAAAGGCAATGAGAACACTGTTGAAATAATTTAGAGAAATGGTGAGATTTTGATGAGGAAGTAGTTGAAGAAAATTAACATATACTATGAAACTATTATAAGAGTCCAAATCAAGCATAGTAATAACTTGAACTGAAGAAATGATCATGGGTGATGTAAGAAATGAAAGAAGCAAGAAGTATTTAAGAAATCAAGTTGAGAATGGCTTTATGTCAGGTGAGAGAACAGAGAATTCCAGAACTATCCTAAGCATTTGATGAAATATAGGTAGAATATAGGTGTAAAAAGAGTTTAATGGTAAAATAGTGTATGCAATTTGAACATTACTAGAGATGTTTCCTAAAGAGATTGGGTACATGGATCTTTATCCCCACTGGGAGATCAGTGATGATTATGTATAGTATAAGCCACAAGTATAGTGATTGTTAAAGAGGCATTAGTATACAAAAATTATTCACAAAATTTAGAGTACTATGTTTTAAATTATAAAATCCTAAGATACCTGGGTATTTCTCTAGAATTGTGATGATGGTAGAAACTCAGAGTTATGGTTAAACTTGCTTTTACATGTGTGTGCATACGTGGTTTGCGTGTGTGTGTATGCATTTATGTGTGAAGGTTAGAATACAGCCTCAGGTATTATTCTCAAGAACACTGTTCACCTCTTTTAGAAGATGAGTTGCTTATTGGTCAAGAGCTCAATAATTAGAAATGCCTGGTTAGCCAGCAAACTCCAGGGATCCTTCTGTCTCTAATTCTCTAGTGCTGGGCAAGCACACAAATCCCAGATTTTTTTTTCCAGATGAGGTCTAACTCTAGTGCAGGCCAACCTGGAATTCACTATGTAGTGTCAGGGTGGCCTGGAACTCACTGGGTAATCCACCTATGTCTGACTCTCAAGTGCTGGGATTATAAAGGTGTGTGTCACTATGCCAGGATTTAATATTTTTAAGAATTATATTGAAATTTGCTCTATGTGCAGATGGTAATTTTATCATATTTGCCATTTTCTTCCCCATCATCCCCATTCTATTAAGTTTACTTCACTTTCCAATTAGTACTGGTTTTATTTTGATAACTCCTTAGTTTAACCCTCCTTTGTCATCCATCTCAAAATATTGGTGTAGGTTCCATATTGTGCAGGTTTCCTGGAGGAAGTGACAGCTGACATCCTCTATGAGGTCATTAATGCATTGGTCATTTAATATCAAGAGGGCAGTGTTCCGAAATATTCCAGACCTGACACACCCAACATTTTTACATGGGTAAAAATAAGCCCAAATCCTCATGCTTGCAAAGCAAGAACTTGACCCTCTATCTCCCCAGCTCTCATTGGATTTTACGATGATTTCATTGGGGTGTCAGAGAACTGGCTTAAAATGAGAACGAGGAAAAGATACTTGGAAAGTAACATTTAGGGAATGGGCAGAGCAGGAAGAAATGCAGTGGAGTGTAGGGAGAAGCCAAAAAAGACAACGGAACAGATGAAGGATGAAACCAGAAATGTGTATTTTTCATGAAGCCAGTAAGAATCTATGCCTTTAACATGAGCACTGTTTGCCCCAGAGGGGAGCAAGTCACCATCTAGTGACCAGAAGATTGAAGGCAGATGTTGTAGTTGAACAGTAGGGCCCACAATAAACAGACAATATTTTTTGTCTTATTTCTCTTAGTGTGGAAATTGCACATAACTTTAAAAAGTTTAGCTTGTCCACTACAAAGAAATGATTAAATTTAAAATTCAGTTGAAAGAGGGATAACAAAATAATCAAGTTGGTTAAGGTAAGACAAGTGATAAAGAATACAGATAAAAAAGTAAACTACGTAAAGCAGGATACTCCTATGGGTTTCTGGTGAGCAGACTCAGATAGGACAAGTTGATTGTATGTGTACCATTCAAGTGAATGTGTACATAGTATGTTCAAAGATTCTCAAATGGTTAAGCTCCAAACGAGCCTCAGTATCAGGTCAAAATTAGCTTAGGGGAAATGTTAAAATGAGAAGCAGTTCCTAACTGAACAATTTGGAGGTCAAGAAAATAGTTGGACCCAGACAACTTCAGTTTACATATATCATAATTACTCATTTTAAAATCTATAATAGTAACTATATGACATGTTTATTTTTAAGTAATTTTATTATGTCCTAAAATTTAGATAGTGAAATTCACTTACAGATGTGTGTGTATAGTTAGTTACAATGTGCTGAATGAAAGAACTGTAAATTGTTCATATATAACAATGATGGCTTGATTCCAGAAAGGACATTGAGTTGTTTGTTTATTCATGTTGGTCAGATGTTAAGTAACAAACGATATGAAGACAAAGTATATGAATTCTTCAAGTAAGGTGGTCATCCATTTCCTAATAGGGAAGGCAGGTGGGCAGGTATTGATAGATGAGAGGTAAAATTCTAAATGTATTACCACAGGACTGTCCCAATGGCTTTACTTTATAATAGCCAAAGTTTATTCACATCTACAAGATATATCTCACACTCTGAAATAACTTATTGACTCATAAAACATCATGATTTGATATCAAAGAGGAAATAAACAAGCAGGAATATTGTGCGTTTAATAATACCTACAACTGTTGCATATATAAGTAGGTCAAAGTGTGTAAACATTTGTATTTTTGTTTTTAGAGTAATAGGTAGTGAGAAAACATGAATGCTCAGGTAGATTTAGGCTATTTTTCATTTTGCAGATATCAAAATTTCAAAGGAAACTCTCCCAAACAGTATTATCTACTATAACTTATGCTTGGTCTTCATTATCAGAATTGTAAATATCTTCATAAAATCTAACATGCAAGATTTTTTTACAGATTAAAACTTATTCATACAAAAATCTTTTCATGTTAACTGACTTTATATATATATATATATATATATATATATATATATATATATATATATATATATATATATATATATATATATATATATTTTGAAATTTTATACTTAAAGACCATTAAGATTATTGTTCATTGAAAAATCTCTAATTTCTGCATCTTTATATGTCTCCCATCCCGTATAAATTACAGACATTCATGCATAGAAGGGTATAATCATTGTTGGTGGTGATCAGTACAGATTTGATGATTAGGGTAGCAAGGACAGGAGCCATTCAGAATGCTTACTGACTACATGGACAATAGATCTTATTTTTAAGTTTTGGGAGGGGCTTAACTGCAGGGAAGTTTCTGGAGGGCCGAAGGCAACAGCTAGTTATCAGCCTGAATATATTTAGACTGATAGTTCTACAAATTTTGGGGCCATTTTGAAGTATCCTGCTTCACTCTAAAAGTAATTCAAACTGTTTTGGTCTTGACAAGTAAAAAAGAGCAATTTAGGGCACACGAGTGCATACACACACACACACACACACACACACACACACACACACACACACACACAAGTATGAACTACTAGTTCACTGGCCCTATCAGATTTCTCCATGATCATTTAGGGTGCTTTACAAAACACTCATGGAGATACATCAGTCTGTAATTCACTCATACTATACTTTTTTTTTTAAATCCTTTAAGACAAAGGCTTTTTACTAAGGTACAGAGAAAAGAATTTAAATAAGATTCATTCACTAACAGATTTAGAGGTTTTGTTTTGTTTGTTTATCTTATTTTATATTTTTTAAAATAAGATCTTCCTGGAGTGCTGAGGAATGTAACTCAGAGATAGAGGATTTGTAATAGGCTTACAGAAAGGAGTGACATGAGTTTTAGTTGTAGGTAAACAGACATGGAAAGAAGTAGACAAATACACACCAGCCTCAGAAGACGTGCTTTCTTAGATAACATGACATATTTGAAATGGCTTAGGTTTGGGCTGCTTTGAGTTGAAGACCCTAAAAGTGAGATGTCCTCTAGGCTTTTGGATGTCACATGTTTTCTTCTTCATCCTGGAGTGGGCGAGTGCTTCCTTGCCTGTAATACCCTTGTATATGCACTTGGACCTAATCAATGTACTGGTTGCAACTACTTGACACTTGAGTGATTGTGTGACTCCCTGATGGAGAATTCTCAAGTGGTTTCTGACCTTAATCCTGAGCAATTCAGAATGCAAAAGAAAGGCAAACCACAGCCCTCTGCCTTCTAACGGGATTAGCAGCCTTTCTCCCTCAGGTTATCTCTGTGTTAGACATCAAAAGGTCCATTTACAATGCAATATCAAAATCATGTTCTGTATAACATTACTGTTTTTTTTTTTGCTTGTGTATTTGTGTGTGCAGCACATGTGTCTATGTGTGGGCTAGTCTACCTGCATGTGCAGACATTGACATTTGGTATCTTCCCCCATCACTCTCCACCTGATTTTGAGACAGGGTCTTTCACTGAACGTGGAACTCACTGAGTTGTTTTGAATACCCAGCCCACAGGCCCAGTCTCCAGTGCTTGAGTTTTAGGATTTCAGGAACATGCTTCGAAGGTTGGTTTTTGCATGGGTCCTAAGGATCCATCTCAAGTCTTCATGTTTACATGGAAAGAATTTTATGCACTGAACCAACATCATTAGTTTTCTGGATCATCCCTTAGGCATTTCTTATGAAAATATCCTTTTCAAAGCCATTACCTCCATTGTTTGTCTATCCAAGCCAAGCATCAACAGAGTTTGATGAAAGGCATCCAGACACAGCCTGACATAGAATTAAAAATACCAGCCTAAAGATTTCAGAACTGGCCTTTGAGACTTAATCTTTCTTTTCCTTTTTCTTATTTTTTTTACAGCTGCCCCAAGGCAGTGCATTGAACTTTACTTTGATGAAAAATACTCTATTGAACCTTCTTGGGAGTGCAAATTCGATCACATTGAAGTTCGAGATGGACCTTTTGGCTTTTCTCCAATAATTGGACGTTTCTGTGGACAACAGAATCCACCTGTCATTAAATCCAGCGGAAGATTTCTGTGGATTAAATTTTTTGCTGATGGGGAGCTGGAATCTATGGGATTTTCGGCTCGATATAATTTCACACCTGGTAAGTAGAATCTTGTTTTTCCAACAATGTTCAACATGTCTGTTTTTCCACCCTTGCTTTTCTATCTTCATAGTACAAGTCTTTTTGTGGTGTGATAAATAATTGATTAAAGAAAATTTCACTTTTATTTAAAGCCAGATCACCAATGCTTTCTCTTTGCAATTCATGAATTTTATAAGGAAACAAAACAAACCTTAAAATGTAGCTTCTAGTAGGTCAGTAAAGTAGAGTGACTCAGATGTCTATATGGTCATCAGCAACACAATTAATTAAATTGACTTCAATTATGCTGAATCCTGTAATTTGAGAGACAGTGCAGGTAGGGAGACTAATTTTACACAGATCCCAATATACTTAAAAATTCAATTGCAAAGTATAAAATGTATTTATTAAAATGTTTTCTGGAGAACTCGAATAAAAAGTTCATTTGTTCTACTGTAAAGTAGCCTAGTTTCTTTTTAGAAAGGCAAATTCCTTATATGAAAAGAAAGCTGAGACCTGGAGCAGCCAACTAAGTATTTGCATGGTCTAGCAGACATTAGGTGTAAT
Organism: Zapus hudsonius; assembly: GCA_004024765.1. Lineage (NCBI taxonomy): Eukaryota > Metazoa > Chordata > Mammalia > Rodentia > Dipodidae > Zapus > Zapus hudsonius. Next base: position 28,516 of record PVHP010003815.1, read on the forward strand.
TATAGAATTATTCAATTGATGACAATTATCCTTTTAACATGCGGATATTCAAAGGCATCTGTGATGTTGATTGGCTCACTCTATTAAGAGTTATTATTCATTACAATACAAATGTTATCATATTCTAAAACTACAAAAGCATCCCACACTCATCAATTGAGACTTGAAGTGAAGCCATTTTATTTTGAAATGGCAAAATGGATTCATATTCATATCACATCCAGCAATAGGAGACTTGGGGAATGATGCAACATTTGTGAACCTTCCATTTCATGATATAGATGTTGCTATAGCTCAGTGGTAGAGTGCTTTCCTAACATGGATTCAATTTTGAGGACTGCAAAGGAGGAAAAAGTCTGTTATTCTCAAGGTAGCATATAAACAGGACTTTGTTGACCAAAAATTTATAATTTAAAATAGCTGATAGAAGATTTACAATTACTTTCACTATGACGTTTTAGTTAAATATATCAGATATTAAATATATCACATGAATAAGCCGTAGGCATTTGAAATGTTGCATATTATTAATGGATTATGGTTTAAATCGCACTTTGCAAACCCGGAATTGCACACAGAGATCACAGGTATTTCAAATCCCACAGTTAAGCTAATTTGCCATGATCCAGAAAGATATGAACACTTAATTGTTTTGACAAGCAATGTTGTTAGTACTGAAGTTGTAAGTGCATTTTTTTAGAAGTTATAATTCGGAATATAACTTGGACCTGAAAATAGTGACACATGGTAGAATTTTGTAAATTACATTTCTGCTTTGGGTTTTCTGATAATGAACTTAATGTCTAGGATTTAAATCTATGGTTTCCTAAAGGATGGAGGATTACTTAGCACCTTTTAGAAACAGCTTCCCTTGTTTCTGGCTCCATTCGGCATAAGCAGCATTGTTCTTTGCTTTGTGTTCCCCTGGAACCATTGTCATCCAGCTCTAGAATAAGATTTTATAACCAGGAACAACTGAATGAAAGAAACCTTTCAAAAGTGATCCCAGGAAAGTAGAATAAATTAATGGTGGGCTAGTTGGACTAAAGCCAGCAGGAGAATGTGCACTGGATGTAGAAGGTAGAACAGGATAATAACAAAGGGATATGTGACATGATGTTTAAGGTCATTGCTACAATGGCAGAATAGTCACCATCTCATACCATAGAGGGGTGCTGCTGAGGACAAAGGTTAGACACTGAAATCCTCAATGACAGCTTTAATATCACCTGGGCACTGTGCAGCCTGCCTGCCCCTAAGATATTACTTTGTTTTCATGTTTACTTAGTTTGGTTTACATGGTGAGCTGAGGAAACTGAGGAAGGAAGAGCTCTTCAAGATATCATGATTCAAGGTGTAAAATATTGCTGAAATCTCCTGGATACCCAAGTGGAGCCACAGTAGAGATAATGTCTTGCTCACTACTCCAGGCCAGGGCTGGGAGTGATAAGGGCTTTGGCATTCAATTGGATTTCTTTTTGTGTTTCATGCTATAAACTTCAGACATGATTCACAATATTTTATCTTTCAGCATATTTAAAAAATGGAAATAATGTTGACGATCTAAGAGTAATTTGAAGTACAAGTCAAAAATGGTAGATTTATGAAGTTGAGCTTTTTAAGTACTTATAAGATCTCAACTGTCATACAGAGATTAAAAAATATAAGGCAATGTGTTTCTTTAAAGTAAAGAAGCTTAGATATAGGCTATCATAAGAACAAGTGTCTTTGGTAGTTTTCCAAATAGAACCATTCTTTCTTTAATATCTTTATTGTCAATAATTAGATACATTGAGCAAATCTTGTGATGGTATGCCTATTTCCCTTCTCTCTGTCCCGATCCCTCTGGAGACCCTCCTCAGTGGTCATACTGTACCTGTCCATTGGGTAGGAGGTTATGAATAGCACAAGATGAAGCCAGATCCCCTGCCCCTTAGTGTGTTGTTGTTGAGGGGGCCAATGTATCTGGATATTTTCCCCCACCATGGCACTTACAATCTTTCTGCCCCTCTTCTGCTCAGTTCCCCGAGTAATGGTGGGTGAGTTAAGTCGCTTTACCGTTGAGGTCTTAAGTGTCTCTGGACTTCTGGTTTGGGGTTGTTGGGTATTGTTGGTATCTGTCTCCATTGACCTTTCATGGGTTATTTGACTTGCTGTGGTGATTGGTTTCTTGTTTATCTCACCACTTTCTCATAGGTTTCATTTGGGCCCTATATGATAGACCAGGGATGGTTCATCTCTTGCTAGGATGTCATCCATCATCCCATGTTGTTGGTGGAACTGGGTTGTCCACAGCTCTTGCTGCCTTCTGAAAAATTCAAACAGAATCTCCATCAGAGAATGAGATCAGTATGCATTTAATGAGACAAACATAGCTATGTTGGCAAGATTCTCATGGGTGTAGGCTCTCTGTAGCTCTCTGGTAGTGGGAATTTCCCCTTGGAGCCCAAGTTTTTTATACCCCATAGGATTTTGCCATAGATCCCAGTTCCAGTTAAGGGTTCCTTGTTACTGAGCAGATTTCTTAGCCAATCAGCAAGCAGTTGATTACCCACCTAGTTTTAGGGCCACTATCACACAGATGTGCATTTCTTGACTTGCTGGTCTCTGCCTTATAGCAGTGTGTTCAGCATTATGGTGACATCAGTCTGTATTGTATATCAATGGTCTCTGCTTTCTCCAAATATCATTGACCAATTTCCCCTGACGCCTGATGTAATGCCTTCTAGCACTACACATGTTACCATCTGGGAGCTGGTTACCATTCTGAACCTAGTAGAGTCTCTCTGTATTTTGTGAAGACACTGTGATAATAGCAATAGCCTGGGTAGTATTCATGAACTCTGACAAAAGCCAGTGTTGTTTTGGGGACCTTGTGAGTCTTTTTGATCAACATCTCAGATCAGAGCTTAGATTAATGAAATGGAAATAAAGAAAACAATTAAAAATAGATAAAACCATTATTTTACTGACTTTTCAGGGGAATAAAACTTTTAAAAACTAACAAAAGAACCATACCTTGTTATAGTTAGCTTTATGTGGTTGTGACTGGGACAAATTATCTGAACAAAAGAAGCTGAACACAAGAAACAGTTTATTTCTGCTTATTTATGGTCTGGAGGAAAAGTTTCATCGTGGTAGGGGAATGGTAGTGGAGCTGTGGCCTGACATCATCTATTGCTCAGAAAGTTGGTAGAAAACAGAAGAGTAAGCTGCTCTCGGGCAAGGGTGACCTACTGTCATATGCCCAAACCTGCCCCAACAACAAGCCTTCTGCAGCTAGTCTCTACCTCTCAAACTGCCACCACCAGCTGAGGATACTTTAAACATATGAGGGTAAGAGGAAATTCCACACTCAAACTATCACACAACAAAACCTTCTATCACATTACATTTTTGATAGATCAGGTGGGGCAATAGTTATTTTTAAGGGCTGTCATCAAAAATGTCAAGGCAAACTGGGTGTGGTGGCTTAGGCCTTTAATTCCAGCAATTGGGAGGCAGAGGTAGAGGATTGATATGAGGTTGAGGCCAGCCTGAGTCTACATATTTAATTCCAGGTCACCCTGTGCTAGAGTGAGACTCTACCTTAAAACAGCAAGGCAGAAGCAGTAGCTGGAAGGCTGTGTGATCTTTTTTCTTTCTTTTTTTTTTAAAAATAAATTTACCACAACCTGTCTGGAATCTACATATTAAACTCAAAGCCCCAGAAACTTGGTATCAGCACAGTGAATTGACAGTATAACTATCTCTTAAAAAAATTCTGTTTATCATGATAACAAAATGAAGATTGAGTAAATATAAATGCATACATATATATAAACATATATACACATGAATGCAGTTCTAGAAGAATTCTTAGAACCCATGGAGTATAATTTTTATTACATAAAAACATACCTGTCAGAGTGAAGTTGTGACCAGAAGTTTGCATTCAAATTGCTGGCTGAATCTATGCATTCTAAATCCTGAAACTCAATTATATCACATGTATGTTTATCAGCATAGAGCTAAGGTACTCAGTGGTGTATAGCAATAATATGGCTGAGTTTTTTCAATGCACCTTACATCTCAAACTCCTGCAGGGTCCCATCTCCCCTTCTTTCTCTAGGCTTCTGCTTCCAACTTGCCTGGGTAGTATGCTAATCTGTGTCAACACTTGTCTTCAAAATTGTTTCTATTTTCCAACATCTTGGTGTCTGAGTTTCTTTTTGAATCAGCATCTAATATAAACAGCCTTTCTATCTCTAAGCTCCTGTTTCCCCAGTGTCTGTATTTAGGAATTTCCAATGATGTCCTGGAAATTAGCCAACCAGAGATCTTGCATGGACAGGGAGGATGGAAAGATAAAGTCAGAGGACCCAGCCTTAAAGGAGATGCTTTTGTTTCTCCTATTCATGATGATGCTCTTTAATTTGCGGTTCACCAATGGTTATTTTTGGATCCCATGCCATCACTGAATTCCAGAGTACAGGGATGAATCCCCTCAGATTATAGACTAGAATACATAAAAGGGATTATGAGGGGGAGGGGAAGGTTGGGTAGTTCAAATCTTGGGGTCTGCAAAAACTAAAAGAAGCCAAGGGGACCAAGCAAAAGGTGAAATCCGGATGGTGAAAGGAGGGAGGTTTTCCCTTCATTCTGTTGCTGGATGCCCTCAGCCATACACACTCTGTGTTCCAAGAAGAGAGATAAGTACTGAAATACTGAAAATAATAAATACTACCAATTGGAAAATAAGACAGTACACATACAACTCAACAAATATATGATGCAGATGTGTATGTACATGCACAGCACAGAAGTGCTCATGTTTTGTCACTGTATTTATATATTAATTCCTTATATAACAAGATACTTCCTTTAAAAATATTCAAATCCATCCTATTACAGAAACTCAAAGACCAGCAAATATTTACAAAGTCTTTAATAAAATGTGAACAATATATAACAAACTTATAGCAATGGGTGCCTAAGGCAGGGAGTGGCAGGAGAGAAAGGGGACTTTGGGATATCAAATGGAGCTAGAATATTAACTCAAGTTTCTCAATAATGCCAAAAGATTTTTTTAGTGATTCTATATTTTTGACATTACATGTACAAATAAATCATTACAATAAAATATAAAGTGCTCTAGTTAAAACTTTTAAGTGAATTTTCAGAAGGGAAAATACCATTTCTCTATGTTAATCACTGTGTGTGTGTGTGTGTGTGTGTGTGTGTGTGTGTGTGTGTGATGTTATGCATGGTATGTATAGTGTGGCATATACACCTGTGTGCAAATAACGGGTGAGCCTCATGTATGTGTATTCAGTGGCCAGAGAAGAATGTCAGGTGTCCTTCACATACTGCTCTTCTCGAGATTTCTTTCCCTGAGATAGGGTCTCACTGTCAAACTGGAGTTGCTAAATGTCAGTGAGCCTCAGTGCCTCTCAAAGGTGCACGGCCACACATAGCTTTTTACCTGGGTTCTTGGGAGACTAACTTGACAATGTCTGCCTTGATAGGTCTTCAGGTTAAATGGCAAGTGCTCTGAACCCCTAAACTGTGTCTCCAGTACTAAACCTTATTTTTTATTCAACTATAGGGGAGTCTTTTGAACAGGGCACAACACATTCCCACAAGTAGCTTCCTTCTTACCTGAATTTTCATTGCCAATAGGAAATAAAGCCTAAAGAGTAAAAAGAACTTGAGTGACCTCTGTACCTCCCAGGCTGGTGGCATTACCTAGGGACATTATAATCGGTGGGTGGGAAAACAGCCACAATGTTTATTTATTTCTAGAGGTTATAATATTTTTCCCCTCAAGTAACAGATATGTTTTGCTAAGCTGTTACATTGCTTTCTAATGAAGAGATGTCTCTGGTACTTTCACACATGGAATGGGACATTTATGGAAACTTCCTTTGTGGATGATGTACTTTTCCGTACTAGTTTTGCAATGAAGTTACACACATCTTACTGAAGAAGTTTAACTGCAGGACTATACCTCAAAGAAATAGACAGGTGAGGTTGAGTCAGCCATTCTCATTGAAGTGAGTGGAGTTTTTAAATATATTGGAATTATTATGATACTTTGTACTTAAATAGCATCTTTCATCTGAGGAGCTCAAAGTCTTTTAGGGACATTCTGCCTAGTTCCGAGCCTCCTCTCAAATTGCATGCTGATTGACTTCAAAGGCATTGCAGAGTATACTGCCGTGCAGAGGTTTAAACTGAACACTTCAAAATATTCCAATGCACAGTAGATGAAGTATATTATTTGGGTAAAATATTGCCTTGTGGTTAATGTTATCTTAATTTCTTGGTGCAGTATTTTTCCTTTTTATGAGAAATGCTCATATATATATATATATATATATATATATATACTTAAGCATTTTAAAATTTTCTTAGCTAAGCAATTAATGTTCTGAGATATATATATATATATATATATAGATATATATATATCTATATATATATTTATATATATGAAATATATATATATATTTCATATATATATATGAAAATAACCTTTTTTTTTTGCAGTGCTGAGGACTGAACCCAGGGCCTTGGGCTTGCTAGGCAAGCCCTCATCCACTGAGCTACATCCCCAACCCAAAGATCCATTTTTTAAGTGTAGCTTTAATCTTCCCTAAAAGTTACAAATCATCTGGTTTTCAAGGCTGAGGTTAAAAAGGACTTTGATTTCTTTCTCATGTATAAACAAAAGACCACATAATTTTATACTAGTTTATGTGATTTTTTTTAGTCTATACTGCTGACTCAAAATATTCTCATTTTAGCCTCAGGAAAGATTATACAATATAAAATTGAAGGACTAAAATCAGATTTCTTCTTGAGGCATATTTTTCAAGAAACAGAACAAATACTTGAAACAACAGTAACAACATTTTTAATCCATGATAGTTGCTAGAACTATTGACAGCAGAATGGCTTCTTTCCTTTCTTTCTTTCTCTCATTCTTTTCTCTCACTCACCTAGACAGTGAACTCATTGACTTCATCCATGTAACACTGAAATCTCAGGCCAGGAGATGAGGGAAAAGTCAGGGAGACAAAAAATGCAGCTTGGTCTAGGTGGGTGTTCAGGAGAGAAATTGAGAGTGGGAGAGAGAATAGCTAGGATTAGCTTCCATCTGTTCGGAGAATATTGAAAGCAATAGCAAAGGAAAAGGAAGATGGTTGAGAAGTTTCCTGGTACAATAAGCATGCTTTCTGCTTGTTTTGTGGATGGGGGAGGTGTCCAGACATTTGTGGTTACTTAATGAGTCATCCCTGGACTTTCTCTTTGGAACATAGTACATTCTAGATAAGACCACAGGGGTCCCTGATTGATTTCTGGTATAGATGTGCATCTTGTTTAGCTTGGAAAGAGACCTTGGGGCTTCCTTCACTCAGCCCTCTTGTTCAGAAATGAAGCCATGGAACAAGGGAGAATGTGCTGTCCGGTTGGTGAACTGCCCAGACAAAGAACTACTGCAAGTTGTTCTGTTACGTAACCTTGCTGATGTACATTCTCCAAAATGTGGAGGTTATGACTGTGATTCAATTATATATTGCAGGCACTTTAGTGCAGTTATATTAAGAAATTTAATTAAGAGGTAACACTATACCAACCACATTTCATCAGTATCTTATGTATGAGTTAAGAATTCCCCTTTCCTGAGTGGTCAGAAATGTCTTTTGGTTGACTGTGACCAAAATACAACCCTGTGTTCCCCTTTCCTCTCTTATAAATGTATGCCTTCTCTAACCATCTACATGAAGGAGATGAATGCTCTATGTTCATCTTTCATACCTGTTATTGCTGACATGATCTGTGTGCATAGTGTCCTTGGTTGAAACTGGTGGCTCGTATACTAAATACTCAAGGTGTTGTAGTCAGCTCTGTGTTGTTGGGATAAATATTCAACCAGACAGTTTATGGGAGGCAGGGGTTTATCTTAGGCTTACAGATCCAGGGGAAGTTCTATCAATGATGGCAAAAGCTGCTTACTTCCATACATCCAAGCAGAGAGAGATAACTGCACTAAGAAAACACTAACAAGCAATAAGCATGCACCTCAGAGCTCAAAAATGTTCTCTGCATACTTTTAGATTGGAATCAGATCCTCCCCCAGTGACATGTTTTAATTGAGTTGCAAACTCAATTATAAAATGAAAAACACCTGAGTCTATGGGGACATACATTTACACTATTCACATTCCAACTACCATACAAGGTAAAAGAAGTTTCTTCATCCATATTTATTTCAACTTTTCTTGCTCATTCTTAAACATTCCTCTTTTTTTCTCATAATGTTGCTGTCAGTCACCTCAACCAGCATCTCTCTAGTCAAGGTTGCTGTATGAAGCTGTTTTCCTAAAGGACACTTAGAAAAGTGATAGAGAGAAAGTTGGTACGCTCAGATCTCCCAGAGTAGGGAATATATATGGCACATCATTTAGGCAAATTGAACACTCAACAGATTTAGAAAAACAAAACATAGAAATAATGCATGTCCTCTCTCTTCATTTGATTTCTCATTTTTTTCTGGGATTGTCTGTGTATAAGAGATTTGGGTATAATCTTCGAGAAATTTCTGGTTAACATTTAGTTTATCATTATATATTTAACCAATATGCTTTTCAAATTATATATGTTGCATATACTTTGCCAAAGAACATATTTTTTAATTCTCTTCATTCTTTTATCTTTCAATGTATGACATTTTACAGACAAGTCAAGGCTTATTATTTTTTTAGTAAGTTTTGAGGAAAGTAATCAAGGAATTATCAGAAAATGACGCAGTGTCATTTTTCTGAACTATTTTCTCATTTTATGATCTGAAGGCCATAGCTCGTTAAGTATATTGTGTTCATGTACCTAAAATGTATGTTCAAAAGAAAGAAACTTCTTTTACCTTGTGTGCAATTATATGGCCCAATAGACTCAGGTGTTTTTAATTTTTTAGTTGAGTTTGCAATTCAATTAAACATATCAATAGGGGAGGATCTGATTCCAATACAAAAGTGTGCAGAGAGCATTTTTGAGCATGCTTGTCGCTTGTTAGTGTTTGCTTAGTGCATCTCTGCTTGGATGTATGGAAGTAAGCAGCTTCTTCCATGATTGATCATTGGTTATTACTCAGTTGTATTTGCCACTTGCATGTATTTGTTGGACATCTCTCATCATCTCTGTGGACCACATAAGTACAGCACGACACAGCTCTAGCTGCCATGTCTCAAGTTCATGGTTTCTGAACAGAGCATTCATGCAGCAGACTCATGATAAGATCAATCATCCCATAAATTGCCAAAGGTCTAATCCCTCAAATACTGATATGTTAGGGTGCATTGCAAATGGAACTTACTGTCACATAAACATACAGCATTAAGTATGTTAGCTTCAATGCAGAGAGCTTATTCTGGTTAATCTGCAAGGGCCTAGTGAAGCTCAAGGGTTCTTCAATGTGGACTAAGGGGGCAGAAGACAGGATCATGTGATTTAAGACAGATTTCGGCTGGCTTTACCTGTGAAAAAAGAAGTAGCAAGTTGATGAATGTAGGAAATTTCTATAAACTGGAAGAGACAGATATTTGACTCTCTCCTATAATCCAAAAAGAAAAGTAGAAGATGCAGAGACTTATTTGATTTCTGACATCCAAATATGTCAAATGATACAAATATTTTACAAATATGAAAAATGATACATTCATGTTACCTAGAGCCACTAAGTGGGTGGTGATTTATTTCAGCAATAATATGAAACAAATACTGATGTTAGTTCCTGGAAGACTAATGTTACTATAAATATGTCCTTTCACATGTAGAAATGTTCTTGTGATTTGGCAGTGAGTAAATTCAGAGGAATTTGGAGAAGTATGCTAGAGACAAAGTATGTTTTACCTTAAGTGGACTATTAGAAGTATGGATATTACTGCCTGCCAGTAAGGACTTAGGAGGAAGTGACTCTCACAGTACATTCCTGTGCCTTGAAGAAAACCTGAATCATCATAAGCAGGCTAGTCTTTAAATATAAAAGTAAAAGGCACTTGTGACTAAAATCTTGGAAGAGATTCACTAACATAAACGGGGAATTGAAAGGAAGGAACCCATGTTGTTTTAAAACAGAAATACAATCATTTTCCTGAGTCATGTGTAAAGCAGAACATCCAGTATTTATATTAGGAAACAGGCTACGGTAACCACTCAAATGTAAACATATGCTAGCTTTCATGGAAATAGAAGGTAGACCCTGTGAGCACAACCCTAAAAGGATAGGGTTTTCAGCCCAAAGGGTAAAGTTAAGATCCCATTGAAGATCACTGCTAGGCATTAAAACAAGATAGAATTCATGAACTAGATTTCAAAATTCCTTAAGACTGATAGATTTCATTTTTTTTTAGCAGGAATGTCTCTGTTAGTCCATTCCTGGCCCACTTTTGTCATTGGGGGCCTAGTAAGATGTTTCTTGAATATTATAGGTTGAGGGATAGAACTAAATTGTGCTTGGGCATAATTATTAGATGGTATATTAATTGGATGGTAGAGTTGCTTAGAGATGTTGAGAATTTAGTTTTTGAGTTGACACTGTAATGACCTGAGAATACAGACAGCTTGGAAAGTTGAATTTATTTTGCATTTATGGTATTGAGTCAGAGGTCTGACTCTGGTTAGGGAAATAATGACCCTCAACATATCCTCTGTTCTATAACCTGCCAAGTTAAATGGGTAAGGGAAATTCAGACTGTTGACATTGAACTAATCAGCTGACATTAAAATAAGGAAGCATAAGGAGGTTATCTTGAGTTCTCTAGAGCATCCCAGGGAAGTCACAAGGGATCTTCAACTGGAAGAAGGCATTAAAAGATCTATGATCAGGGCTGGAGAGATGGCTCAGAGATTAAGGCACTTGCCTCCAGTGCCTAAGGCCCTGGTGCACTCTCTCTCTCTCTCTCTCTCTCTCTCTCTCTCTCTCTCTCTCTCTCTCTCTGTATTTCTCTGTTTGAAAATGAGTAAAATATTTTAAAAATAAATAAAGGTTTATGATCATTGTTGCCAGTGAAGCAGAAAGGAATTGTGAGCAACCTTGAGAAGTTCAAAGGTAGTTAAAGATTTTCCCTAACAAATACTCCACAAGGAACAGAACACAGATCCCCTGTAAACTTGAATTGAGTCTAGGGGAGCATATTTTGGACTTTTGACCTTAGCTCTTTAAAGTAATGATTTTTTCTTATTAAAGGCACTAACGTTGTGGTAATTTGCTCTATGAGTCAACATAGCCTGCAATTAAATGTTTAATGTATGTGTTTGAATCTGAAAAGTGATATAGAAGATACAAAAAAAAAAAAAAAAAAAAGAATTCACCTGTGGTGTAAAGTGTCTGATAATTCATATTAACCAGTTAAATATTGCCTTCTTCAAAATGCAAGACATCCAAAGTTCTCTTAGCCAGACTCTAGTACATATAAATTAATTATTGATATCTATAGGAATGCATTTCTGTCTATATCATTTGATTATATACTAATTGCATCTTTAGGACTGAAACCCGCACAAAATCACTAGCAGTCCTTTGCAAAGATGTGCATGGGATGGTGGTATTTTTGTTTGTGGCAAATAATAGCTATTTGTGGAATCTGGCACCCTTCAAGCCTCGGCCTCGTCATAGCATCTCTGCCTGATGCCTTTGCTTCAAAAGAGCTGTGCTGTCTGTTCTTGCTCGCTCGCTCAGTTGGCTAGCTTCCCACCGCTCCTCAGCCATGCTGACTTGCCTGAAATTCTGCTTCAGTACGTCCTTATGGCATTTTCCCTTTCCAACACTTCCAGACAACTCTCCTCAGCCAGCCTAACTCGGGGAATACGGAGGGATTATAAACTAGTTTGGCAGTTCACAGTCAGTAACACATGCGCCTATAGAACTCTAGTTGACTCTGTTGAGCTGGAGGACGTATTAGTCATAAATATGTCACTTCCATTCTGTATGGATCATAAGCAAACTGGGATGACTGTTCTATTCTCAGAGAACATTTCCTCAGGAAGTTTTGATTCAGAGGAAAAATTCAGTCTTATAGAGATACTAAAGAAATCAGTATTAACTTGCAGTCTGAAAGGAAGGCAGTTCCCCTCTGGCAGATCTGATGGGCAGAGTGGCATCTGGAATAATTAGTGGCTGGGCTTGATGAAGTTTGGAAGGCACCGGTGAGAGGTGTCTTGATAATGACAAGCAACACTGAAAGCAGAGAGTGTCTGAAGTATCGGCCTTGCAGAACTCTGTTGTTGCAAATAACTAATGAACTCGTGGAGAAAATATTGCTGGCTGCCGAATGCTTGTTTATTTTTTAAATTTTATTCATTTTTAAGAATAGAGAGAGATTGAGGGGAGAGGGAGAGAAAATGGATGCACCAGGGCCTCCTGCCACTGCAAATGAACTCCAGAGACATGTGCCACTTGGTAGATCTGATTTTACATGGGTGCTGGGGAATCAAACCTGGGCCATTAGGCTTTGCAAGCAAATGCCTTTAGCCACTTAGCCATCTCTCCAGCTCAGTTTTTTTTCTTGATAATCATTTCCAAATAATATTTGCATCTCAATTTTAAATGAAAAGGATCACTAAAAAGAATGAAATATTGATCATTCCCTATTTATAACAATTGTATGTCTTCATATCATTTCATGCTATCTGAGACATATCTCCTGTTTTCCTCCATCACACCAGGAGTTCATACTTCTTTCCTTGACAACCCCAAGTCACAAAATCTTTCATGCCTTTCAACCCGCCCTTTCTTAAATTATGAATCTCTGGACTCTGTTCAGTCTGTCTTTTATGTTTTCAGTCTGCTGCTACATTTTCTAAAAAAAATCCATGTATACATACATCTGAATTTTTTTAAGGAAAAATGTGCTATTTTCATGATCAATATGTGACATCTTTTATGCCCACTAGATACTAGGCTCCTTAGTGATTTCCTCCTATCTTGACTTACATGTATTACCTCTTCCATCATTTAGGGGCATAATTTAATATACACAATTAACCAGAAAAAGATTATTTTAGTCAGGTTTCCATAAAAAAAATTATACCTAGTGATGTTTTTAGATGCTGTGTTCCTTTCCAAGCATGTTAACAGTGTGACCTGTCATGAATAAGGACATTGTGGCTAGGCTTCAAGTTTTCTTCTCTGCATAAACTTATTTATTATACTAATAGTTTCATATAATATATAAGCTTATTCATATCACTATCTTTCCCCATGCCATAGTTTCATGGAACATCGCCATGGTCTGCTATGCCAGATGGCCTGAGCTTGCTTCAGGCTTGGACATTTTCTCACTATTTAACTTTGGGCAGCTGCCATTTACTAACTCGCCCAAACATTCAGAACTCTTGAGATCAGCACCTAGCAGGTGGTACTACCTAATCACATGGAAAATCATAGACGTTGCTTTATGTGTGATCACATGACCTCACACTTAAATCCCCCTGTTCATTATTTTATAGATTCTTTCAGGAAGAACAGGATGTAATTGAGACATAATTCTCTGACTCTTTCTACATGTTGTAATATGAGACTTACTGAGGTTCAGCATTTAGTCTCCAGGAGCTTAAAACGGTTTTGTAAGGAATAGATGTTTTCATCTAACTTGGTGGTTACTAACGAAGTCATGTGCCTAATATCATGGGTGTGTCAAGGAGAGATGGGGACATCCCTAGATCTAGCATGAGACCTGTACTTCAGTGACACTTTCACACAGGCCTCCCTGCCTCCTTAGGATGGATGAGGAATATTAGTGTGCCCACGCTTCCATAACTCCCCCATGATTTTGCGAACAGAATTACAATAAAATATTCTTCCCTGTGACTGATGGCAGACTTTTAAAGGGGAGAAACACTGGTCTACATCTTGAAATTCCACAGCCTCATCAGGGTTTAGCAACAGGTAGTGGTTGATACATTTAATCCAACTGAATTCCTAAATGAGTCAATGATACAATACATAAACTCAGTAATTATCAAAAAAGGTAGAACATGTGAGAAAGCAGATTTAAAAAGAATTGCTGCTAGACTTATGTGTGTTTGGGAGTCATGACAATTTGGAAATTCATTGTGTGACTGAAAGAGGGATGAGTTATTACTGGTTAAGTAGTTAGTATTCTGATCAGATGACGAAGGATTTGGGGACACAGGCCCTTGATTCACATATAACAGCAGTGGTGGAAAAATATTACAAAATTTTAGTTGAATCGTAATATTTAAGACACTTTTTCAAGGATGTTATTTATCAGGATGTGAATGATGGGATGAGTGAAGAATGAAAAGACAGGGAATATGAAAACTTGGAAAGCAACAGAAGTAGGAAATAGGAAGGTGAAGAACAGTGTTTCTGTGCTCATGAAGTGAAAGAACCTATTTAGGATTGGTAACATTTAGGAAGAAATTAAAAAATATATGTGGAATAAATGAACAAACAGTGGCTGCTACTTGGGTGGATTGGGTTTTGTAAAAAATTACTTTGGGGAACAGATGTTTACAAAATGTTATGTTTACTTTTAAAGATGTTGAAAGGAATTCATCAATGATATTTCTTGGTGGTCAAGTTAGGAATTTAGAACTGAAGAAAAAAGAGTGTCCAGGAAAGGAGCAAAGCATATTTAAAGGGGAACTAAACAGAAAATTCAAAATAATTATAGCATTTCTATACTAAAATAGAACATGGCCTGAGTTTCAGCCAATGCACTCGTCTCAGCAAATGAAAAGACAAAATTGTATATTTGGAAATTTACATTTCATTCAGGCCTGGCCTCTTTCCTTATATATTTTATTTACCAATTGGTATCACTTTTTTTTTTTTCAGGGTGAGGGACTTGGATTCTCACAGTTTGCTTCAGTTTTTAATTTAAAGGGATAGCTTTCTCATGCCTGAAGCCTTCCTGGAAGTAAAAATGTTTCTTTGATTTTTGAAGAAGACTGTCTTTTCAAGACTGGTTACAGAAAAGGAAGCTTCTTTGAGATAGCTCTGAAAGGCATGGGCTAGATAAAATATAAAAATGAGCAAGAGAGTCAGTTATGCCTGACTTAGCAGTTTAAATTATCTTTCTGTATAGCTTTGTCATGTTTCTTTTTAGAAATTCCTCTATTTATTACTACTTATAATTGCATATTTAGTATCGAGATTATTCCAGGTGACTCACAAGGTTTATATAAATGTATTTGGGTTAGAGAAATGGCTCATTGGTTAAGAAGACTTATGTGTAAGCATCATGACCTGAGCCCAATCTAGCTGCCTTTAACCTCATGCCTTTAAAGCCAGAGCTAGGAGGAGCAGAGACAGGTGGATTGCTGGGATTCTGTGGTCAGGCAGTCAGGCAAAAAACTCAGGAACTCTGAATCAGTGAGAGATTATGTCTAGGGAAAATAACACAAAAGAGGCATGGTGGTGATCATCTGACATTTTTCTCTGGCCCATGTAATGGGGTGTGTACATCTGCACAAATGCACACACACACACACACACACACACACACACACACACACACACACACCCCAAAGAAAGAAATACATTTGGTCTGGTTTGGAAAAGCCAGTGGTTATATTGTTTGAGTAATTGTTATTTGTGCAAAATATTCTTAACTTCTTTAGCTATTTTTGGTTGTGTTAGGCTGGGACTAATTGCAGTTGTGAGGTATCCCTGAAAAATAAGGAAGCTTGATAATGTGTATAGTTTAGTTGTTAAATTAAGGAAAGGGGGAATATTTTGAAAATATGCCAATACACATACACTAAATAGTTATAGATACAACATTTTGTATCAAAGTTATTAAGTATGATTTAGTAGATAAAATATTCTTCCTCAAATTTCCCAATAAAATTGTCCAGCAGAATAATGTGATAAATGCAGTCATTCAAAATTAATTCAATGAAATATGGTATAATTAGGAAATGATTCCTGCTTTCTAAAAATCTCATTATGAGAGATTTATCTTAATAAAAATAATGAATTATTGAATTTTTATTATATCCCAGGATTAGAGTACATACTTCTCATGCATTATCTTACTAGGTTTTTATATCCTGATTTCATCTAAGTTTGGAGTATAAAAATGTTCAAATGCTGGTGTACATGAATTTGTAATTCTTACAAAGTTGAACTTTGAGCACATGAAGGGTATATTTCTGCACATTGTGACCCAATAAGTGCATACTTTTGCCTCTTTGTTTCAGGCTTAACAACTGTACAGCACCAATTTCTTATATATATATATATATATATATATATATATATATATATATATATATATATATATATATATATATATTATTTATTCATTTTCAAGCAGAGAGGAGAGAGAGAGAGAGAGAGAGAGAGAGAGAGAGAGAGAGAGAGAGAGAGAGAGAGAGAGAGAGAGAGAGAGAGAGAGAGAGAGAGAGAATACACAAGGGCCACTACCTTGTGGGTCTAGTTTATGTGGGTACTGGGGAATTGAACCCAGGGCCTTAGGCACTGGAGCCAAGTGCCTTAACCGCTGAGCTATCTCTCCAGCCCCACAGCACCAATTTCTCTCAATCTTTGTGATTTTCCTGGGGGCCTTTCCTAGGTGTTCATGGAAACGAGGGTCTATCTTTTTATATTTACCTTTCATGCAGCAATAATTTTGGTCCCTTTATCATGACTGGAACAGAATTTCTCATTGAAGTTGAACATTCTTCCCCCTCTCTCTTTCATCATACTTTTCTGTATAGTGGTTTCACCAAGTTAAATATCTCCTGGATTTTTAAAATCTTAACTTTAATGTCATCTTTTATCATTGATCATTTGGTCATATTATCATCTAATTAGACATTAATATAAATAATACCTCAACTTATCCTTCTTATTGTATGAATACCATAGTATCATTCCATACCTGTGACTACAAATTATATATATACACACGAAATTATATATATATATATATATATATATATATATATATATATATATACATAATAAAGCAAATTATATATATATATGTATATAAGTGTGTGTGTATGTATGCCATAAGGGAATGATTGATTCAATGTTGGCAATGAGTAGAAAATATTGAATAGAATTCCAAATGCTGAAATAAAAATTAGTTTCTTGTCTTCATTTTGACTATTTTTATTCACAGGCACTCCTGTACCTTTTCATGACCTTTTGTAAAATTACTTTTGAAATGATAAGTTGATGCCAAGTTGCAAGCATGGTGCAAATGTCTTCTCTTATTTTTCAATAGCCTTTTCTGCATCCATCCCATCAAGTGGTTTCACTAAGGGGAAATGGTGTTAATCAGCTCTGTCTTTTCCTTGTCCTTCCGAAGGAAGTAAAAGCACTTTCCTTGAGTCACATTTATTATGCTGTGAATGCAGGAATGGAACAACCCTCAGGTCATGTGATTCTGCCTAGTGGGATCACCCCGTGAAAAGACCACACAGCTTTGGCAGAAAGATCAGGGTAAAGGTGGAATTTTAGATTTGAGTGGTGGTTAATGGGATGCTTTCTAGGAAGTTTGGTTCACAAATATTCAGACCACTTAAGGCATTGTCTGGCTGATCAGAACATAAAAAAAAAAAATTCCTGGAGTGTATCTATTTCATCTGCCAAGAGATGATAGCAATAGTTGTTTACATCAATTTCTTAAGAATTAAATACAGTAATCTACATGTAACCTGTTTCAAAATCTCATCTTACTTTGGCCCTGTTTACAGCCTCATATTAGAAACATTTCACTCCACCATGGTAAACTTGCAAATCCAGTAGCAAAATCATGGACCCACAGTATATATTTAACTAAACATTTCTTCAGGGCTTGGGTTAGGTAATGATTTCAAATATAATAAAGAGTACTTCCTGAGTAGTTTCCACAAATGACTCTCAAGTCCTTCATCTCTTTTCCCTGGACCACCAAAACCACAGCTAGAGGAAAAACTGTCACCAACGCCTGGCAGTGATTAAATGTCAACCTGATAAGACTGAGAAAGGTTTTCTACCCTTTGGAAGTTAAGTGGTGGTATGGGACTTGCAAATGAATGAGTTGGGAGACTCTGTGCAAAAGGAAACTATTGGTCCTACCTATATCACTGTCCTCCCTCCACATCCTCAATGGTCACCTCACTGTCTGTCTAGTGTCCCCTTCTTTAGACACTCACTCCACTATGAACTTCACTGCAGAATTGCCTTATAAATCTGCCCTTACTGAAGAAAAATTTCACCTAATGAGAAATTCTATAATTATTCATTTTGAAATTTTAAAAGCAGAGAGAGACAGGGAGAGGAGACAGACAGACAGACAGACACACACACACAGAGAGAGAGAGAGAGAGAAAGAGAGAGAGAGAGTATGTACTTGTGCTAGGGCTTCTAGCCACTGTAAATGAACTTCAGATACCTGTGCCACTTTTTGAATCTGGCTTTATATGGGTAATGGGGAATCAAACCCAGTAGTTAGTCTGTACAGGCAAGCACTTTATCTGCTCAACCATCTCTACAGCCTCCTGATGAGGAATTTTATTCACCCTGGCCAAAGCTATTCACGGTTTCAGTGATGACTCACTGAGATTGAAAATCATGTGACTTTCAAATAAGTGAGTTGTGGGCTAACTGAGCCCAGGTAGAGCCAGCTTCAGCCCCTGAGGGCCCACTGCAAAGTATTTAAACCCCTTTATGAATATCTCACTTGTCAGCACACTCACTGAATGCACGCGATGTGTTAGACACTGGAAAACACAGGTTCAAGTTCGTGGAGAAAGTCCTATCCAGGAGTCAGAGAGGAATTGTGGTAAACGCTAAGGGCTATGGGTGAAATCTTTGTTTTAAGTATAAAAACATGTCTTAAATATAATTGAACATTTGAATCAAAGGAAAAGTCAGCCTGTCTCTCTTTTTAATTCCTTTTATGCTGGTAACATTGCTATATTTACACTTTATACCTTAGGGGAGAGTCTCCACCTTTGTTATGACAAGAACTAAAATAATTAGGCATTTTAAAAGAGTTTTAGGAGTTCTACTACAGTAGAAAGTCCTCTCACCTCCAGGGCACTTGAGCAACACCATGGTCCCAGGAGCCCCAGACTAAGAACCTGGCCAAAAAAGGAAAGTCCTTTATTGTTGAAGTCTCCATGTGGAAGAGGTTACCCTGCCAAGCTGGATATTCTCCAAGACTGCTGCAGCTCTGACATGTTAAAATCATCGAATCCTTGACTGTTCCATTAAACCTGACTTTAGAATCACCAAGCACTTGATTTTTCAAAACAGAATCACACTGTTTGCACCATGGCCCTGTTTATAAATGAATCATTTGTAATTTGGAAGTTGAGTGGCTGGTGCAAAGTGACGTAACTCAACAGTCCGGGAGCTGCCATTCAGACCCACTCTCTCTGACTCTAAGTCCAAATTCTAAAGAGCTTGTCTTACTCAAATTGGAAGACAGCAGATTCACACTCTTCATTTCATATATTCATATAATGTCTCCTTGATATTGTGTTCTTAACAATTGCTGTGCAATAAGAAACATTCGTGATGTACTCTTTATTTTCCACATTTTAATGTTGAAATTAAAATCTGTGAAAGGTCAAATGGTTCTCGATATCTGGTAGAACATGATAACAATAGGTCTAATCTATTTATGTGTTTCATTCTCTACTTCCTTTAACCTCCAGAACAACTGGGAGAGCTTTAGCACAGGCTGCAATTTTCAGTTGCCTCAAAATTTGCGTCAAAACTTTACAGCTGATAAAAATAGGTGACAAAAACAAAATGAACTTTCTAAAGACAAGTGTTGAGTGTACTCATGTGGAACTCAAGTAACCCAGCTAGTACTTCACAGTTCACCCCTGATTTCTAGCAGCTTTTATGAAATGACAATTCAGAATGGAGGGACATTTTCCTCCTGTTCAGTGTCTCTATAAGAGCCAGTCCAGAGACTGTAGGTGTCAACAGGAGTGCACATAGAAATCATCAAGATGGGGAAAGCCTGAAGCTTTCCAGAGAGCTTTGGACATGTCTGTACATTTAGGCTGAAAAGTGTAACTGAACAGAGTGTCAGAAGTATTTGATTGTCTGGAGTCTGGATAGCAGTGTGACCGGGAAAGGTGCCATAGGTCACCCTTGTCCTGTTCCTGAGGGCAAAGTGCTCACTGCTAAACACTTCTGTCCTGGTGTGCTGTCAGTGAGATCCAACCAAGTGGAACCCAGCTGATTACTAGGCTATCCATGGTCCCCTACCACAAAGACTGATCCAGATGGCCCACAGAGGAGGATATCCAGCTGACTGGGGATGGGGAAGGGGGGCAATGAGGAATTGAGGATAACAACTCAACGTTGGCCCACTAAACAATGTAACTCATTATGGACAATAAAAAAAAGACAGAGTCTCGCACTCAAAAAAAAAAAAAAAGAATTGTTTTACACATCAGTCAAGAAAAAAGAGACGTTTATGACAAAGTGCTCACCAACTATGATCTCCTTGTGATAATTACTGCTGTACCTTGTAGATTGCATGGGGCAACTGCAAAGAACATCATCAATGATATACACTTCTCGTTTTTGTTGTTGTGTTTTTTTTTTCTCTCTCCTCTTCCCCAAACAAACAGCTGCAGAAGGACAGACTTCTCTACTCTTTGTCTCTGCAGGTCCCTCATAATGACACCTATTGTAGGGGGGTGGGTGGGAGAGGAAAACAGAGATTTATTGTTTAAAGTCAGATGGTCAGCTATTGAATTTTAAGCAGTGTAAATATCTGAAAGTGATGCATGAAGTTTTAACAAGACGTTTGCAGAATTGAGGGCTACCAAACTCTCTCATTCAAGGCCAGGGGCAGGAAAAATTTTATCATTCAAAAGCTATAGCTGGAAATAATGTACAATTGATTCTTCCTCATTGAAGCCCATAGAGATTGGTCCAATAAATTTGATACCTATATAATTGCATTTCATGTATCAAAAAGAAAAAAGTGGACTTATAGAAAAATTAAGAAACTTTGGTGATCCAAATTCATCCAGTTTTCAAATTGTAGTAAAAAAAATAAATCTTAGGCAATTTGATCCTGAACACTTGTTCTTGACTTCCATGTAGTGCTGCCTATGAAGATTTAGATGATAAAATAAATTTAGTCATCAATATTTTCACAGGAAGAAAGTATACTACCCTGACTCAATTTTTATTTTGATAATGAATAAAATCATTGTGTGTTTGTAATTATTCCAACTCATATTAACTCATTTTCTGAACTCTCCATGAAATTTCAACTCTCTCAGTAGAGCTACGTATTAGACATTCCTAGGATGTCCTGCAGACATTCTATATATGATGTTCAGTCTTACAGTCTTGAGAGCCACATCCCCAAATGAAAATGAAAATGACTCAATCACAAATACCTATTTGTTTTTTTATTTGTATTTTCTATTGATGACTATAATCTATAAGCTATTGGCTCTTCACCATCACCATCATGGTTGATACATTCATTCTAGTTCAACTGATATGAAAGATGTTTGACCTTTCTCTGTTCTGCCATGTGCCATCAGTCACCACGTCTTGGAGAAGCTTTGTGGTAAATTTTCTTGTGTGCTCTGTCTTTTCTCCATTCCTACTGAGGCTACTTTCATGCTGGCCTACCTTTACTTTCTCTCTATAATTCTTCTTCTAAAATGACTCTCTTTTTTAATATTTTATTTATTCATTTTCAAGCAGAGAAGTATATATATATATATATATATATATATATATATATATATATATATATAGAGAGAGAGAGAGAGAGAGAGAGAGAGAGAGAGAGAGAGAGTGCACCAGGGCCATCACCTTGTTTGTCTGGCTCATGTGGGTACTGGGGAATTGAACCTGGGGCCTTAGGCACTGGAATCAAGTGCCTTAACCACTGAGAAATCTCTCCAGCACTGACTCTCTTTTTCTTATTGGTAATACATAGAAACTCTGTATGAACAAGTCTTGTGTTGGTGCACACATTTCCCTCCTCCCTTCCCCCAATCCACTGAGGGCTCTCCTCAGCGGGATTGCTGGAATGCTCTATGGGATGGAGGGCTGTGAATTGTGTAAGCAGTAGACAGTTTGAAATGAATCCTTTACTGGCAAAAATAGAATCTGTTTTCATAGGCATCTCCTGTTTATAATGTTTTCTTTTATGGATTTATTATTCAAGTGAGCATTGTACATTTTACTTTATGTAAGGATCTATGGA
This sequence comes from Zapus hudsonius, assembly GCA_004024765.1. Taxonomy (NCBI): domain Eukaryota; kingdom Metazoa; phylum Chordata; class Mammalia; order Rodentia; family Dipodidae; genus Zapus; species Zapus hudsonius. The sequence continues at coordinate 50,724 of PVHP010003815.1, forward strand.
ACTGGGCACTGGGAACGTAGTAATGAGGGGCTTAGTTTCAGGGACCCTAAACACCTAGATATCATAGCTATTAGATAACACATTTAAATTACTGATTATGTAAATTCAACATAAGTAAAGGTTGTAAAAGAGAAGAGAATATTATAAAGAAAATAAAACAGGAAATTTAGTTGCAAAACAGAGTCAGGACCTTCCAGAAATGGAGACTTTGAGTTGAGACAGACAGGTAGATAGGAGTGCACACTGTAGAAAAATAACCCTGAACAGTCAGGGGGAGGAGGCAGTAATCCAGTCCCAAAGAACCTCGCAGTGCAGAAGTTCAAGGTTAAAGGCAATGTGATGCCTTTGAGGACTGAAGGAAGACAGGTTATGGTTACTCTGTGAGCAGTTTAAATGGACATATTGAAAGATGGTCTACTAGAGAAATCCTCGCTTACTTTTGTTGAATTGTACTCCATACTTCTCCCTTAGTCATCCCTTCCCTCCCTCTTCTCAGAGTTTCACTCTTACACACTCCTCCCTGGTTCATCTCTCATGATACATTGTAATTATCTGTTTATGCATTTCTCTCCTGCTGAACTGTGAGAATTCTGAGGAAGTGACACTGAGTCACTTGTACTGCAAACATTCACCATAGTGTCAACATATGGAAGAATATACTTCAAATATAACCTTCTTCACTCATTTATTTCTCAACCTACTCTCAACCTACTATTGTTTTTAATTGCTAGTTTAAGAGCTTAATGGGAAAAATGTCTTTTCTCTTTGATTCTTATTTAGGGTAATGGTCCTCCAAGCCCCTAGTCCTCTAGGTAATAAACTGAGGTACACATCATTCTTCCTTACTAAACCACACAGCTTTCAGAAATACCTTCTTGTTGTACCTTAAATCTCTATCAAGCCTCAGAGTTAACCTCAGAGTTAAATCCAGGCTTTCTTAATTTCTGACCTGGTTGGCTGCAAAGAATTTTATTTTTCATTGATGTTTATTTTATGTAGTAACATACTGCATAAAAGGCTGGCCTAGCATACACTCTATAATCCAAGCCAACCTCAAATTCACAGTGATCCTCATACTTAATTTCCCCAAAAGCTTGGTTGAAGGCATCAGCCATCACACCCACCTTGGTGGTACCCTTTCTTTTTTCTTTTCTTTTCTTTTCTTTTCTTTTCTTTTCTTTTCTTTTCTTTTCTTTTCTTTCTTTCTTTCTTTCTTTCTTTCTTTCTTTCTTTCTTTCTTTCTTTTTTCCTTTCTTTCTTTCTTTCTCTTTCTCTCTCCTTCTTTCTTCTTTCTTTCTTTCCTTCCTTCCTTCCTTCCTTCCTTCCTTCCTTCCTTTCTTCCCTTTTTTTTTTGTTTTGTTTTTGAGGCAGGGTCTCATCTAGCTCAAGCTGACCTGGAATTTACTCTGTAGTCCCAGATTGGCCTCAGACTCACAGTGATCCTCCCATATCTGCCTTCAGTGTGCTGATTGAAAGGCCTGCACCACTTTCAGTCCTGCTTGATTTGTACCGGATTTTTAATTTTTTGTGTCCTATTCAGAGTCGCTGCTCTCATATTATATCTTCTGGGAATTTAAGTTTTCTCATTGATTTTCTTGTCTCCAGTGCAAACATGAAGAGTAGTTCATGGCTTCTGGATTTATAAATCATGTCATCTTTGAGTGATGGATGATTATAGCACCTAAGTTTCTCTCTAAAGCAGCTTTGACCTACCCAACCTGACTATGGCACCAGGATTTGTGCCATGGACATGATATTTGCTACATCTAGAAAGTTCTTCAAATTGTCCCATATACCAATTAGTAGTGTTTTCCTTAATATTCAAATAAACCTCCCAAGGCTCCTCTCATCACCTTATGGAGATGATATTTCAGTTATTCTCACGTCAGACAATGATCCATGATTACACTAGAGGTGACTGCTCCCTATATTTTGTGACTTCTTCAAACCAGGAATTTTGATGTATTTTCTTATTAATTGTAAATGGGAATAATAATATATTTAAAATAGATTTGCTTTAATAATTGTATACTCAAAACTGAAAGTAATATATCACTCCATTCAGTGAAAGAGTTAGAACCAAAAATATATTAACAAAACTAACGGGTTTTCTATAGCTCAAACATCATATAATGTGAGCAAATAATGATGCGAAATTAGATATGACTTTATTTCCCTGTTAATATCAATGATATTTAGTACTCAAATGATTATCTTTTAATAGCATGATATAATTAAAAGATAAAATAGGTTTTGGCTTCAAATATGCTTTTCCTATATTTTTATTGTAATGAGTTATTTTTTTGTAATGATTTATTTTTTATTTCTTTTCTAAATTTAATCTATGTTATCTGGTTTTACAGCTTCTTGTTTAATGATTTCCCTTCATAAAGGTGGCTGATTAAATTACAGCTTCATTATTAATAAAGTTATTTCTGTCAATGTCTCTGTCACAGTAGGGATAGTCAATCTGATCTCATTGTGGTAAAAATTAGAATATTTATCAATACCACAGTATTTAAGAGTGTGCTGGTAAGTATATGATTCAACATTTCATTAAAATATTAAAATAGTCTGCACAAAATGTTTGAGGTTCTAAATACTATGACATTGACTTTAAACAGTTTGCCAATGCAATTATGTACATAGCAAAGTAAAGATTTTCTTTAAATAATAAAAAACAAATATCAAAAGGGAAAATGTGCCTTTGTGAGAAATTGGGTATCAAATCTAATATTTACTATGGATCTGTAAATATTAACAAAACAATTTTTCAAGGGTAGAAGCTGTCTTTTTGTGATTTTTAACATGGAAAGATTGAACTGGCTGATGAGAGATGTGATAACGTTTCATGCAGGGAGGCAGAAACAGCTGTTTTTTCTGCATGACACATTGGGACTTTAATTGTACAGTTATTTTGAAATGGAGGCCATTTTCAGAGACACCCAAACAAGCCATTTATCATTCAGTTTTTAAAGCTCTAAAGATATGTGAGCAGCATACATTCCACTCACACGCCATTCCTCGCCCTGACTCCACTTGGTCCTGAGGACCTGAGAAGATGGGGACATTGGACCTAAGATTTGGGTTTGGGATGCCTGAAATGTGGTAAATGTGTTGGGGATCGAAACAGTGATTTACATTAATATGATATTCATTAAACCTATTTTACCTGAGAACTAATATTGTGTCAGGAGTCTCCTAAGTATCAGTAAATAAGCAAGAATTTGAGTGACAAGCACAACTTTAACCATTCCCCTAAAACAGTTCTGTGGCCTGGTAAGGGAGAAAACTGTCACACAAGGTACTATAGAGAATGAAACTCACAATAGTATAGCAAATGGAGGAAGACTCTTTGTAAAATCCAGATGCATTGCTAGATCTGACAATGAACCAAGATCGTAGGGTCAGGGATCACCATGGCTCCAGCTATAAGGTCATTAAACATAGCAATAACATATTGTGGTAAAGTTGTTTGGAGATAACCACAGATATTTCAAACTTCTCAGTGTTAGATTTGAATTTTATGAAGATTACCCAACAATATATATGACCACATAGAACACACACACACACACACACACACACACAAACACACACATACAAACACTCACACTCATATAATGTAAAGCTCATTAAGTAGTTCACAAGACTAATAGGTTTATACAGCTGTCTGGAATGTTCAAATTAATTAATTTAATTTATGAATGCACTTTTTAGTGAGGACCCAGTATAAGCAAAGCATTTAAAGAACACATTTCTGAAGGATTTTAAAAAAGTTATCATTTATGGAAATAAGAGTTTTAATTCAATATAACATGAATCTTAATTAGAAAAATTAGGAAAAATGATAATTTTATGTAGCTATTTAGTAAACATTAAGATTTCTGGATATATATATATATATCCATTATTTCATAAATACCTTGTTTATGTAGAATTTGGAATTAAATTCTATCTGTCTGACATAGAGTGGCTGATATTCAGACCCTTGTCAATGCTTCTACAAGGCACTTGTAGTATAAAATGTAATGGTGGTTGAATGTGGAGTATTTTATCTCAGGGATACTAGAGCATCGAACTCACTGAATTGTGACAATTTAAAGAAAAGTACATGGAGAGTTTTTGGTACATTATAGATATAGGGGAGATAGGCAAATCTCCTGGGAAAGGAAAAATAGTACTAGTGTTACCTTTTGTCATAAACTATACTCAAGTTTCCATTTTCTTATTTTGATTATTCAATGGAATCATTGGCTTGTCTTAGGTTCCCTCTTTTGAATTCATTTATGAAAATTTACTTTTTATGGTTCTAGAGGAGAAAATACTAGGGCCAATGAAGTGGAAATATCTGGACTTATTTTTTTCTATGAAGATCCCTTCACTATCCAATTCTTTATCAAAAACTGCAGCTTCCCCTGCATTTGACCTTGTCAGAAGACAGCATTAGAACTTTTTTATAATTATTTTTATTGTCCATAATGAGTTACATTATTTAATGGGCAAACAATAAGCTGTTATCACCTGTTCCCCAATGCCCCTCTTCCCCATCCCTGATCAGCTGGATATCATCCTCTTTGGGAAGTCTGGAGCATTCGACTTTTTAATGACTTCCTTTTCAAATCTCTGTAACCATACTGAACCAATCAACTGACCTCTCTTCTCTCTTGTCTCCCTCCTCTCTCATTCTCACTCCTGCATCCTGCCCTAGTACCCCCTCAGAATGGACAGCAGTTATATTATTTTCAGATGTGTGTCCATGTTAAGAATAGCATATCATATATTGTTACTATTTGAAGCTTTGTGTTGATATATTGGTTACTTCTGTTGCTCTCAGGCTGTGTTTTATACACTGTTATCACTCATCTTTCTAGAAACAATATACACTTAATAATTATGGATTGATCACCAGGCAAGATGAAGTAGAATCAACACTTTTTTTAAAAATTAGCAATTTATTGTCAATAATCAGACACATTGTATGAGCAAGTCCTGTGATGTTACCCCCATTTCCCTCTTCCCTGTCCCCAACCCTTTGGGTACCCTCCTCATTGGGTTTCCTGGACCAGTCCATGGGATAGGGGGTTATGAATTGTATGAGAGGTATCCAGTTTTTTTTTTCTTTTCTTTGTATATTGTTGCTGAGGGGAGCAATGACTCTGGATGTTCTCCCCAACCATGGATCTTAACCATCTTTCTTACTCCTCTTTCACTCAGATCTCTGAGCCATGGTGGGTGAGTTTTAAGTCTGCTTTACTGCTGAGGTCTTACTTTGTTTTTTAAAAATATTTTATTTGCTTATTTATGAGAAAAGGAGATAAAGGAGAGAGAGAGAGTGAGAGAATGATGAAGAGAGAAACAGAAGGTGTATAGGCACACTAGGGTCTTCTGCAACTATGAACCAACTCCAGACATGTGCCACTTTGTGCATCTGGCTTTGTATAGGTAATGGGGAATTGAACCTAAGCTGGAAGGTTTTGAAAGGAGGCTCCTTTAACCACAGAGTAATCTCCCCAGCCCAGAATAAACTCTTTAAAAAATTCTTAAATGTATAGAAAGTATTTCCATTAAACAACTTTCAACTATAGATATTCATGGCCAAATGATGTCTCTGTCAGTAGCATATCCCGTCCAAGACAGTAATGCCACATAATGACCTTTAGTGACATTTAGCTCTATACTGTGTATAAATCCACTCTGTGACGCTCAGAAATTCACAATTCTGTTCAATGCATTTCTCTTGGTGTGCCCCACCATTGCATGACACACAATTGTAGTTAAGAGCATTGCTAGACTGTGCTCATTGCATTCAAAGGTAAAAGTTTCATGAGCTACAAATCACACATACAAAGATAAAATGAATAATATAGAGTCAAGAACCAAATTTTATTTTATATTTTGTGTGCAGTGTATGGTGTGTTGTAATGTGTGTGAGTGTGTGTGAGTCTATGTGAGGAGTGTGTGTATAATGTAGGCAAATATGTGTGTGCATATGTGCATGTTCTATGTGCAGATATGTGGAGGCCAGAGCACCTGTGGTGTCTATCATTTACTTCATGTTTCTTAGAGATGGAGCTTCTCACTGGACCTGGAGCTGTTGTTTTTGTTGTTATTTTCTGGTCAAACTGGCTGATTAGCAAGGGTGACTCTGGTCTCTGTTCTGCACCAGACTGCAGTTACATCTCAGGGTCTCATGCTGACACTTCAAGTGCTCTTAACCATTGCAGTGAGCCATCACCCCAGCTCCAAGAACAGATTTCCATCTCGTTATAATATACATATATATCAACACCATAAAGTTTTATGTCAGAAAGTGAATTATAATGAGCCTCACTTTATTCTATCCATTTCTGAGCCTATAAATGAGATCAGCTGGAAGAATAAATTAGGGTACTTTTGTCACACTAACCCTTGGTTGACACTAAAAAGCCAGAAGAGGTAATGAGCTAATAAACATAAGCCAGGTGTCACCCAGGAGCTTGAAAGACAGTTATAAGTTCTGCCTCCTGTGATGTATGGGTTAGTAAAGTTCTATGGAGGACTTCTTGGCAATTTTGTAGTTCTCTTGCATATAACTGAGAGGCAGATATTCCTGAATGATAAATGTAAGCAAATAAAACCTGAGGTATTTATCCTTCTCCCGAAAGAAATGTATTCCTCATGAGTATGAAGCAAGAGACTTTAATTACAGTGTCGAGACTTAACATTTTCAAACAGTGTCTCATTCCAGAAAATATTTTGTGTCATGGTAGGATATTCATAATTTACAGAGATAAGTTTTGCCTTACTTTCTAAGATTCATGGAATGTTTTATAGTCTACTAAAATTTAAGAAGTAGGAAATTGAAGAGCCAGCTTAGATTTTAAAAATACACCTCGTTCATCAACCATTCATTTTGTGCTAGTCACTGTAGACAACAAAGGAAACTCGGGTCAATTCATGTCCCACCTACAGTGTAAGAGTACATACACACACACACACACACACACACACACACACACACACACACACAAGATGGACTTTTCATCCAAACTATATTATGTGAATGAGCAATATATTCAAGAGGTAACATAGCTCTGGTCTTTAATTATTCAGAGGACACACTCAGAGAGAGGCGAAAATGGTGTTTTCAGGCTGGAGGACAATACTGGTCCAAGAAAGGAGCATTTCTGCTGCCTTTTCTCCAGATGGGTTGAAAGTGATTTAGCTCAGTTGCAATAAAGACTATGAAAGCGGGCTGGAGAGATTGCTCAGTGGTTAAGGCACTTGCCTCCAGTGCCTAAGGCCCTGGGTTCAATTCCCCTGTAACCACATAAACCAGACACACATGGTGGTGGCGTATCTATGCTTGAAAATTAATAAATAAAATATTTTTTTAAAAAGACTATGAAAGGGATACAATGAATGACATGGTTGGAAAATTGTCCAAGATGAGTGCTTGTGTTTAGGATGCTACTTGTTGGAGTTTATCCTTGGAATAATGGAGCCAGCCAAAGATTTTCTGTGTGAAAATGACCACATTTGAGACATAGACAAAGTTATTGGAGCCCAAGAAACAAATTAAACCCGAGATAATGTGAAACTATTTATTGATGAGGCATAAAGCTGACAAAGGTCGATGAATACAAGTAATAATGGCCAAATCAGCTATGATCAGAGAGACATGGTAAATGTAGAGTTGGGCTGGAGATATGGCTCAGTGTTAAAAGTATTTAATTGTTTCACAAGCCTGACAAACCACGTTCTTTCCTTAGGACCCACATAAAACAAGATATAAGGTGACAACTGTGTCTTAAATCCTGAGGCATCTATGGTAATGAGAGTTGGTGTAAGGAGATTTCCAAGGCTTGTGGCCTTCACAGAGACAAAACAAGAGAGACTCTGTCTCAAAGAAGGCAAACAATTCAGAACTATTCTGATTTCTACACATGTACTATGGCATGCTTATCCCCCACATATTATTTTTCAAAAAAAGCATATGTAGAAGTTGACATTTATAGCATATTCTGTCTGATTGTGTGTTATTTAGACATCAAGAGTTATGTTGTTTCATCTTTAGTTTCTGGTACCTTAATATAGAAGAAGCAGAGTAACCCAGTAACTTTTATTTGCTGACAGGCCACAGTGTGATTCCATGAAGAGATCATTTTAATTCACTTTCGTACCTTCACTTGTTGAGGCAACCTTTAAATCATAAGAGTTCTGGTGTGTGGAGTCAGTGTTAGTCACTGACATGGAGGTGGTGGTAGAAACCATGGGTGTGTATGCCATTGCTCAGCAAAGAAATATCAAGAAAGATAAAGACAGGACATTTGTGTAGGTGTGCTGGCAAGAGAAGAGACAAGCTGCTGTTCTAAGAGGCTAAAATAAACCATGCCATGGGTGGCTAACAGCCCAAAGTGAACTTCAAGTACTGCCTTTTGAAGAGAGAGACTTCATTGGAATTAACATGTGATATGCATAGCAGAATTCAATTATCAATAAGATTTTGCACCTAGAAAAAAACTAGTTGATCACCCCTACGGTATGCCTTACTTTCCATCACATTAGAAACTGAAAAAGTATAAGGAACTAAGTTGGGAATTGGATACTCTGTGGCTGGGGATTTTAAGTATGGAGCATCCTTTCAGGAACCTTGTTTGTGAAAGCAATCTTGGGGTGGAAGCCTCAATAAAGAGAAGGTGTTAAATTAAGAAGCCATGTAGAATCAAGAGGGATTATGTCAGTGTAAGTGTGTGTGCATGTGTGTGTACTCCATGCTATTTATATATGAGCAATGTTTGGTGTGTGTGTGTGTGTGTGTGTGTGTGTGTGTGTGTGTGTGTGTGTGTGTGTGCAGAAGTTTAGGAGAATTTTGAATTTCCTCCTCTAGTTTTCTTCCATATGTTTCATTTAGATGGAGTCTTTCATTTTACCAAGAGCTGCTGTTTTCAGTCAGGATGACTGACCTATGAGCCACAGTATTTCTCTGGTCTCTGCTCTCTACAGAACCGGGGTAACAGGGGTGTGTGGCCACTCCTAGTTGTTTATATGGGTGTGGTAGTTTGGATGTATGTCCCCCATAGCCTGAGGTAGTTTTGATTAAGCCTAGAACTTGAATATCTCAGAGCTTGCTGGAGGGTGTGTTACTGAGGGTAGATCGTGAGTCCAGCACTAGGTGTATTGTTATAGCTCTGGCTGTTTGTGTTTGCTGGCTGTTTTGGTGGTGTCTTTCTGCTTTGAATCTGTGGAAGTGAGCCAGCTTCTTTCACCAATGATGGCATTTCCCTTAGATTCTGTAAGCCAGAAAAGAAAAACCTTTCCTCCTCCTGTAAACATAAAGAAAAAGATAAACATAAAGGTAAAAAAAAACTGGGTGATGAGAACTTGAACATATGGAGAATAATGACCCCTCAGACTCTCATGCTTGTGAATGGGCATGATGCCAGGATCTCTTGCCATTGAAACAAACTCCAGAAGTATGTGCCACTATGTGCAGCCCCTCAAGAAGGATTTTTAAAGTTTTGTTGCTCTTTTGTGTAAGACTCAGTTCTACTAAGCACCAATCTGGAAACACCCACCTCATCTTCAGTTATTCTTCCTGCAAAGTGAAATTTCCCTCTGTCTGTTTTCTGCTACAGTGAATCAACCTTGATCCCTCATGAGTTGTTCTTGTCAGTATTTTCTGCTTATTGTATTTTGTTAGGTGTCCCCATCCCTTTGAGTAACTATTAAAAGTGATTCTACCTGGGTTTTTGGAAAACATGCTTGGAATTGCTGATATCCTTTTCTGCCTCTGATGCTCCATTTTGGGGTTTTGACTCTATCCCGGATTATGAACTATGTGCATCAGGACTATAGTCATTTCCAGATAGAGCATCAAGGGTTTCCACTATTGCAAGATGAACAGGTGTGAAAATGCTGCTCCAGCCTTGGGCAAGGAATGAATGTCTCCTGACTTCTTCTGCTATTTCTTTAGTGCTGGGACTACTCACAACCCTATATGATCATGAGGCAAGAAGTCCTTAGGCAACAACTACAACAACATCAAAAATATCAGCCTCATATGTAGACCTGAAAACTGAATTGAGGAACTCACAATGATTTCCTCCAAATCATCTTCTCTTGAACCATTATCTGTTTTGTAGAAATTCCCCATGACAAAAAAAAAGCCTTAGCAGCAAGAGGAGAGTGGAGTTTTATTTATTATTATGATTATGAATTTAGGAATTTACGCTGGCGGGCCAAGATAGATGAAGCATTGGCCCTGAGCCCCAGTTACAAAGGGGTTTTATAGTAGGGTACAGAGATGTGTATGTGACATTAGACATGTAAATTAATAAGCACAAGGAAGCAGATGCCTACAACTAACAACTTACACCTTTACAGTGGGGTCTGGAGAGGCTCAGATAATCCTCCCAAGGTATTCTTCTCATCTTTTCCTAACTTCCTTATCACAGTAAAAGCAGTTGCTTCTTTGTCTCACTGAATTTCAAAATAGTTTCTCACCTCATGCTATATGACTGGCCATCTGTGGCCTGCAGAATGTAACAATGAATAAGGGGGAGGACAGTAGGCTCACACTCATTTTTGCTTTATCTGTATAACCAGCTGTAGTTGTTTGAATGGAAATATATGCCCACCATAGCTTCAGAGATTTATAATGAAGGTTAAGCTTCTTACTTAAGTCTCCAGCATCTTACTGGAGGAGGTGTCACTGGGGGCAGATATTAAATCCAACTCACTCTCTATAGCTGTGAGTTTGAGGCCAGCTTGAGAATACAGAGTGAATTCTAGGTCAACATAGGCTACAGTGAGACCCTACCTCACAAATAAAAGGAAAAAGGAAAAGAGTAGTTTGAGCTTTGGCTGCTGGTGGTGTCTCTCAATCATTTTTTTTTTTCTACCTTGATGGAACTTCCCCTGAATCTGTAAGCATGAAATAATCCATTTCCTCCCATAGGCTTCTTTTGGTTGAGTGTTTTCCCAGCAACAAGAAAGTAACTATAACAGTAAAATTGGTGCCAAGAGTGGGGTCACTGCTGCTATAAATCTGACCATGTGATTTTTGGTCTTTTGTAATGTTTGCAGGAGGAATGTAAATGGATCTGGTAGTTTGCACTGAAGAAACCTTGAAGTGGTTTAAGCAAAGCTTAATGGGCTATTCAAGTGAAAATTTGAAAATGCTAAATGCATAGAGATTTGTGGACTATGAAGCCTTGGTTTATGAACTTTTAAAACAGGAAAAATTTTGTTGGAACTGAGCTACTAGCACAAAGTTTGGCTGTGTTCTTCTACCCATGGTCAGAGGGCTTGATTAATATTGAAATTAAAAGTAATGGACTGGTGTGCTTGGTGAAAGGTAAAGAACAGAAATATATGAAAGATGTCCAGTTTAATACAGGAAAACTTAAAGCAAATTTGAAGGTACTGGTACAGAGACTGGTTTTAGGTTACTTAAGCAGTAATTGATAAGCTGATTACCACCATCAAGAATAGAATAACTTCTTTGTATCAGGACACTGGAAAAGATGCTTGAGAGTGAAATCCGACCATCCAAGTCTCAAATGAGTAAGGATACAACTTCTTTTGCAAGGAGGCTTGATGGAAGTATGGTAAATGAGTTAGCTATTCTTTAAGGTCAAGGTTTATTCCTCCTAGATTAAAGAGTAGAACAAATCCTGGAAAGAAAGTGTCATTGGATGTACAACATGGTTTATTTTGTTTTATTTTAGGAATGGCACCAGAGAAGGGAATCATTTAAAATTTCTTTATTTGAGATCAATAAAGGCCCCTGTATGTAGCTTCAAAGATGGGCCATGGTTGTTATGTAGACCTGAAGATGTGTTGGATTTACCAGGACTGTGAGTGACTGCCCTATAGAGATGTTGGCACTGCGTGGAATTTTTCTCTGAGTTTCTCAGTTCACTTGGAGGGGGCAGCATTGAAAATCCAGAGACTCTTAGTTTCTGGCTATGGATGTTCGACTTGAACTGCAGATGATTAATGTTTGCCTAATTTGTTATGCTTTTTTTTTCAATGGAAATATTTATTCTATATCTTTTTGTTTGGATGTGATAATGCAAAGACTCAGTTATTTTGTTAATATTAAGTTTGTGACTTGGGTCTCTACACACCTTGCAAGAGTAGGTACCACTGGAGACAGATCCTGGAGTTCAGCCCTCTAAGGTATATTTGGAAGCAGATATGAATTCATTCCAAAGGTGTGGGGAGAGCAGTTTGAGCTCTGGATGTGCTTGTTTGAGTTGCTATCTATTAGTGTGTTTTCTCTGCTTGTATCTATGAAAGGGAGACTGTTTCTTCTGCCATTGATAAAAATTCCCCTGGATTTATAAGCTCAAAATGAATCCCTTCCTCCCAAAACAGTGTCTTGTTAGATGTTCATCCCAGCAATGTGGAGCAGACTACAGCACTATGACATTATATATTGGAAGTATATAAGTTGTATTGATTTTTCAGGAACACAGTTCAGAAGCAGCTTTAAATCTTAGATGAGACTTGGAGATTTTGAACAATGTTAAAGTTGGTAAAGGCTAAATGGGACCCTTGAAATTGGACTGAATGGGATTTGCATTGTGAGATGGTCATGAGTATATGGGGCCATAGGTAGAATGTGGTGGTTTGTATGTAAATGTATGTCCCTAATAGCTTCATGGATTTTTTAAAATTTAGATCAAGCTTCCTGTTTAAGACTCCAACAGCCTGATTGAGGAGGTGTCACTGTGAGAGCATCTTAAGTCTAGCCCTAAGGTGTGTAGAGAGCAGTTTGAGTTCTCATAGTTTGTATTTGCTGGCTCTGTTTCTCTGCTATGGATCTGTGGAGGTGAGCCTGCATCTTCTGCTTTGATGGAACTTCCCCTGAGTCTATAAGCCTGGAATTAATCTTTTCCTCCCATAAGCTGCTTCTGGTTCAGTGTTTGTCCCAGCAATGAGAGGAAAACTGCAACAGCAGCAGTATCTCCTTTTTTGGAGAAGTTTAATTCCCTATTGTGAGTAGACTGCAGATATATTTGGATGTATCTCAAAGTGCCTGGGTCAATGAGTTTCTGGTTTAACTAGAAAAAAGACAGTGTTAATAGTTTTCTTCAGATGTATAGCTACTAAAGCTATGCTGCCCACCATGACTCAGATAACTTTGCCGAAGAGGGAGTGGAAAGATTCTAAGAGCCATGGTGGAGGAGAATGTCTAGAGACACTGCCCCCCTCAACAAAAATAACAACAACAAAAAAACTGGATACTGCTTGTATAATTCATAATCCCCCATCCCATGAACCTTTCTAGCAATCCTACTGAGTAGGGCCCTCAGCCTATTGGGGGCAAAGAAGAGGAAAACGGGGTACCAGTTATTCTAATTATTAACAATAAATAAGTTTTTTTTAAAAATATGCTGTTGTGGGTCTGGGCTCAGCTGTTAAAGTACTCACTATATAAATATGAGGATGGAGAGTTCCAGAAAACACATGAGTTGGATCACCAGAAGCCGCATAAAAATATTTTGTGTGGTCACGCATACCTATTACATCAGTCCAGTGGACAACAGACTTGGGTGAATTTTTTGTGCTTCCTGGTTAACCTGTTTGACAGAAAATAGAAGCTCCCTATTCAGTGAGAGACATTGCCTTAAGGAATCCAGAAGAGTGATTATGAGGACACCTGACTTTCTCCTCTTTCTCTGCACACACACACACACACACACACACACACACACACACACACACACCATCACACACACCATCACACACACACCATCACACCATGAGGACATTGCACCTTCATCACGGGGAGAACTTCCACCCAAACATTGCTTCCTAAGCATCTTCATCTTTATTTTACCATTTTCTTTCAGAATACTTTTCAGCAAAGAAATGGATATTTTGTTTGTTTTCCCAAAAGCAAACCAAAGATACCACAGATTTACAAAAGAAAGAATGAAATGGATGTTCAAACATGTGCCAAGTCATCAGAATTATTTTGGTTTCATTCTGTCTTTATAATGATGGTGGGTTTCAATTTCTATGAGAAGTTGATATTTTTGATAAGAAAATCTCACTGAACTGATGTGATTAGACATGTGTGGAGGACTCTTTGTTCCTGTGTCATTTCCTCACTGGCATTCCTTGCTTTGGCAATTGTTATCAGATGATTCTCATTCCTCTTGGACTACATTCTTAAAACCTCCTTTAGAACAGGCCTCCTGGGATAACATCCCTCAGTGTTTACTCACTCCCTGAATGTCTTCATTTCCCCTTATCAACGCAAGCTCATTTTGCTGACTGACAGTTCTAGGCTGCCACGTTTTCCCCTGTTGTAGCGGCTACTGTTTGACGGCTGGCATCCATCTGTCCTATTGAAGTGTCTGAAATCAATCTTTCCTTTTCATCCATTGACATTGCCCTTCCTTCCTTCCTTCATGAGATTTTATCTTCATCTTCTGTGTGTATTAATTCCATTGCCCCTGTGCACTATGCATAGAGTATTGGTCTGTTTGAGTTGTGCCTGAGACAGACTTTGCCTTCTAGATACTTGGCTTCATATTTTCATGAGAAACTTTTAGATATGAATTATTAATACTGAAAATTTTCAATTATATTTTAATGACCGTGGCAATTGCATTTTATCTCTGTTCATAGCTGTATGCTAATTTCGGCGAATGCCACATTTCAAAACCTTGCCTGTCCATTTACAGAATGGATTTAATATTTAACCACTGTATTCTCTGTTGTTTCTGTTGGTTGGTTCTCATACATGGTGGCATTGCTCGTCCTTTTTGGAATCCATCACTCTTGTGTGGACTGATTCTGGAAGCATTTCCCTCAAAGATGGCTTGTTCTGTCTCTGCTCTGTTTCTTCCAGTAGCATACACCCTCATCAACCTTCACGGGTACTGAGGTGGGAAAGATCACATAGCTCACCTTCCTTCTTGAATTCTTTTTCAGAGTTCACATTCCCACAGATATGTGTCTTTTGGAACTCCACATCAGCAACACACTCCATCGCAGCTTGCTAAGCATTCATGGCAATTTTCAACATTCTAGTTTCTTGAATGTCTTCTTTCTCTTTAGCTGATTCTAGCTTCTGATCACTGCTACTGTCCAGCCTCCAATGACAGGATGCCCTATTCAGAAGCACGTGGTTGAGATAAAAGAGGCCTCTACAGCATGACCTCCAGGGACGATTGTTGGGGAAGCATGTGGGTAACATGTGGAGTGGTATGAGTGTGTTTACTTATTGCTTCTCGTGACACCAAATGATTCACATCATAGGAGGATTCCAGTTTTCAAATACTTTTATAAATCATATGGTTACAAGAAACCCAGATGTGAATGACAAAATAGAATTTTATTCTAATTAAAGGACTAAGAATATTGTATATTATGAGTCTATGATCTTTGCTCAAAAGAACTGTTAGAACTGAGGAACAATATTCAAAGGATGAGGGAAAGTTTGGGGCATTATCTCAAGGAGCTAGGAAAATAGATCATGACTTTAAAAAGTAAAAGTATGTCAACCATAAAGGTAGTAGTATTCATTAGCAAAAAAATAAAAAAGACACCAGAGGTGTAAAGGAAAATATGTCTTTGAGAAGACTCTAAAGGATGTTCAAGAAGTAAAGATAAACACACACACACACACACACACACACACACACACACACACACATATATATATATATATATATATATATTTTACAATGCATTATTGGAACTAGAGCCTATGTATACAGTTAGATTATCAAAGTAAAATGAATAATTATCAACATTTTTTCATTTCATTTGAAAAGTTAAAATAAATCACTCGTTAAAAAAATAAAATCTCCAAACATTATCATTGCACAGGAACCCTGAAACTGCTATTATTTGTAAAAAATAGTGGTAAAATTAAGCACATTTTTCAGGTAAGAGGAACTTCCTGGAGGAGAATGTGATAAGACCCTCCCCTATCCCCACCTGATCTTTTCATCTGACCTTACATCCTGGTCTTCCTCAGGGATGGCTCTTTCTGACTTCATGTACAAGTTCATGTTCTAAACTGAAATTGTTTATTCATCTCCACTGGCCTATGACCTCTTTCCATGTCTACATTCTCTATGAGTCCATGGCTGCTTCCCAAATAACAGTTGACAAGTAAATTGTTTCTCTAAAATTAAAAGGGAATTTTTCTATTTAATCTCACATTCTCTTTATAGTAATTTAAGCTGTTTTTCTATACTCAAGAAATGAAGTGGCTGCATGTAAGCTCTTCTTATTTGATAAACTTCTGTCATTAATGAGAATCTCCCAGAATATATATTTGCTTATCCATATGGGACCACTAACTCATATGTGCCCAGTACACAGATCCAGATAATTATAAATTGAATTAAGGGTATGATCCTAAGATTAAGGCTAACAAAAAATTTATAAGAAGAAAAAAACACATGAATAATAAAATGCTATGAAAAGATAATTAGAAATGTGGTTTCCAACAGGGAAATTCCAGCCAAAGCTTTCTGTGTTAGTCCTTAAATAACTGTTTGTTGAGTGTTCACTGGGTGTTAGGAATTCTAAGAACTATATTTACTGAGATTTATACAAATGACTCAATTTATTCTCAACATGTATATTTCACTTACTAGAGGTTTGGGATGAGTAAACATTATTACTTTAGGGGAAAAAAAGTGCTAGGACCCACACATAAAATCACACAGAAAAGACAAGCTAGTACCCACATAAGAATACTTCCACCACTGAAGGCAGCATGAGGGTTTTAAAACATAAATCAGGTGCAAATAACTTACCTACCAATCCATCTCATGTTTGGACACACTCCTTCCATTGCTGCTAGCACTGTGCATTGGGCATTGGGGAAATTCCCTTGTGCAAACACACACCAGCTCTGTAACAGAACTCAGTTGTATTAGGAAAGCAGAAATGGGTGAGAATGGGTGTTCTCCATGGAAACTTGGCGGACCTTAATTTTTGAATTGCACACCTTGTTTGCATGTCACAAAATCTTTCTTTCTTGTCTCCTTACAAAATCTATTCAAAAGAGCAAAACCACTTTTAGCTCACGAGTGATACATAACCAACAGGTGAACAGAATGTGCCTTCTTCCTCCTCATGTTTATCTGCACCATGCTCTTCTTTGCTGAATGTCTGGCACTTGCCAGACCATGTTGCCTTCATTCTTTCCAGTGCTGGAACCAACCTTGAGTTCCTCAAACACCCCCTTCTCCTAGCCCTGCACTCCTCTACCACCCGCTGTCCTAAGGATGACTTCTCTCTTCTCTCTAGCCTCTGAAAATGTCACTTTATTACAGAAACTTTCTCTGCCCTCTCCTCTCTAAATGAGCAAATCTGTGATTTTCCCTCCTTAATCCTACTTTAATGACCTAAATAGCTCCCATTGCTAATTACTGAAGGGCTAGTAGTTGATATTTGGTACTAATGCTTGTTATCAGAAAATTAACCTATGATCATTGAATGGTTTTAGTACTTATTCTGTAGACCTTAGAAAGCATTCAATCAGTATTTATTAAATAAAACATAAGCAAAATTGCAGATGGACATTCTAGCCAAACAAGGTGATGGTACAATGTTTTTTGTATGTGTCTTGTGTGAAGGTAATGCATGCTTTTACAAAGTCCCAAAATTCAGAGATGCTCGAAAAAAAATTAAAAATCCTCCAAGTATTGTCTTACTCTTTTAAGGTATTGATAACAATTTGCTTATTAAACTTTTCCATAGTCATTTACCCTCAGCACATAAGAGAACTATTCAATATGCCTTATAGAGCTCCTTTTTTTCTTAATTTTAAAAAATTTATTTATTTTATAAGTAGAAACTTTATGTGCACAATTCATGTGTTGGTACCACCCTATCCCTCATCCTTCTTTTCTGAATTTTTTGGGGGAGGTTTAGTGTATTTATTGCTACTGCTTCTCCTGTTCTTATAGAAATGTAATTATATATGTAAATTTCATAATTTATAAATAAGCTGACATTATGGTGCCTAATAAAAGATAAGTCTTCTGGTTTATTTCCTGAAAACCCATGTAGTTTTGATAAAAATAGCACAATTAGTATATATTTTACAGGTACAGCTTGTACCAAACTCTGGAATATTAAAATGTCACTCTTTTTTTGTAGCTAAGATAATTTCTTGACTCCCAGCTCACGAATTTGCTTGACATTAGAAAACTTAATCTTATCTAGTGAAGTTTCATTTTTGTTAAATGTCAGATTTAAGACACAATTAGCTCAATTTCTTGAAAATCTCTGAGAATGTTTCCTGTTCCCTTTTCCATCATTCTGTGTCCAGCAAGGGGTCTGGGGGGGGGGAACAGTCCTTGTCACCTCATCTTATCCACTGTTTGCTCTTCCAGGAGACACATTGCGCATTACAGAGTTTTCTGGCTAAGGACAGCACTGAGAGTCCAGCTTTCTGATGGTCTGCTTGCCCTTCTTGCTTGACTATTCTCCCTCTTCCCACATGCTCCAGCCGGGGAGACTCGAGCACTTTTGTAGCTCCCAAATAACTTAACCCCTCCTCTCTTCATTGATGGGTCTCAAACCAAGTAACCTGCTGCTGTGCTGTGAAGTCAGGCATGAGAGCAAGGCTTTTTGCGTCTTCCTCTCTGTGAACAAACCTCAGGCTCCTTCTAATCCCATGTGGGAGCAGAACAGACTCCAGGATAACCCTTCACTCATCAGCCTTCACAGGGACACATAACCTCAGCTGCCTGACTCTCAGTTGCCACTCTTCCACCTTCCTGGAAAGGTGAGGATGTAACCCAGGGGAACAATGAACAAAGATGTCCCATGATTCTTCATTACACTTTCTTTAGGTTTAAAAAGACACTTTCATAGCATAGTAGCTATGTTTTTAGGCTGCAGAAAAAGACAACCAAGTTGTAACCTTCATCAATTTTTCTTAGTTACTTAAAATCTATTCCTTCCTCCCCTCCTCTCTCTCTCTCTCTCTTTCTTTCTCTTTCTTTTTTTTTTGAGGTAGGCTCTTGTTCTAGCCCAGGCTTACCTGGAATTCACTATATAAGTGTCAGGCTGGCCTCAAACTCACAGTGATTCTACAACCTCTGCCTCCTGAATGCTGAAATTAAAGGCATGGGGCACCATGCCCAGAAATCTCCCTTTCTTAACTTTAAAATTCGCAAAGGTAGCAGCCTAATGCAACAGACATTCTTAAGATTCATCTATTGAGAAACTTAATAGATGAAGGTATTGCAAACTGGTCATATTTCCATAGGGGTATATGATTATGTCCTCTCTCCCCTGCATCCAATCCACTGAGGACCCTCCTCAACGGGGTCATTTGTATTCACATTGAGGTCATGAATGCACTGGTAGGTGTGGGGAGGGGCAATGGAGAGGTGTTCTTTTGAGGGTTAATGAGATCATCAATGCTAACTAACATTCCTAGCACAAATCATGGAGAATAATAAGAGCTTACTCTATATCCATCCTGTTCAGGAGCCTCCACACTGCTTTCCGTAGTGCTTACTAAATACTACATGATTCTTTTGGAGGGAATTCGTAGATTTTATCTATTTAATACAGAGGTGGATATGCCATGGACTCTTTTTCCGGCCTCAGAAAACAGCAGAGGGTAATGTGTGAGTGATGGGAGGTGCTCCCAGTTCAGGAAGCAGAAGATGTGGAGGATTTTTTTCTTCAGGCAACAGATCATGAAGGCATCTGTGCCTCCTGTGTGAGTCAGGGTTCTGAATGGCAGACCGACTGTCCATCTAAAAGAAGATTTCACATCAGGCATTGACTCAAACAGCTACATCTCCCAAGTCCGGGGGCTCAGGAGTCCTGAGAGCTGCATTCAACACACTGGAGACAAAGAAAACACACTGAAGTGTAGTTTATTCCAAGAGCTCATCAACTCAAGAGAGAAGATGATTTACTTTTTCAGTTGGAGCACAAAGATAGAAGACTTCTTAAGCATGCAATAGGGCAGAGATGATCTCTCTTACCCACCCAGTTGTTGCATTCAGGTCTTCCAGGGATGCTCAGAAGCCCACCATGTGTAGAGCACAATCTACCCGCCCTTGGCATTGTTAGACCAAGTGTTCGCTCGCCCTCTAGTGGCTAGGATAAGTTGGTGTGGAAAAATGAATCCCATTTCTCAAATCTGTGATGGAAGAGACCAGACATCTGGGTACCAAACAGAACAGCAGTCCAGAGAGTGAAGGAGCTGGCTAGTGAAGACGGAGAGTGAAGAGGGAGAGAGAGCTTATTTAGTGAAGATGTCAAAAAGAGAGGTCAGGCTTACACGTTTTGTGATTCATTTTGCTTTTTATCTGAGGAACTTCCAACACGTGACCTTGCTTGTTCAAAATGCTCAAATTCATGGAGATACCTGCTGGTGCAGATTACCTTTTATCTTTATTAAAACTTAAAAAAGTAAAAGCCACTTATCCTCTCTTGTCTCTATACAATAAAACGAACATTAAAGGACTATCTTTGTGACAAAAGATTTCTCTAAGATCTTTTTTTACAAGTTTGTAAGTTTGACATTTAATAAATTAGAGACATTGAGATACATATTATGTTCTCAATCTCTGGTGTAAGAACCAATCTATATTTCTCTTGCCATCTGAATGGCTGTCCCTTGGAATTAAAGGAAGCCTTGAGAATGTTGAGAACATGGATTTAACTGAAACTCAACACAGCCAAGTTCATCAGGCGAATGCACTGGGATGATGCCTTTGAACTCTTTCAAACCTGGATGAGTAGTGATACAATGTTACTTCTCCTTCACATGAGTCTGGAGTTGGAATGGTTCTTTTGGTTCTGATGACTACAAACACTACTTAGGTTCATATCTTTCTTTACCTACTCATGAGCCTTGAAGAGGAGTCACATGGAACGTTAAGCAAAAAAAAAAAAAAAATGTTTTTTGCAAGTCTCTTTAGTAAAAGATGCAAGTTTGCCAGGCGTTTTCTTCCTTCCACATAACTCAGGCAGTAAGTGACAAATTCTTCCACCATTGTACAACATTATAGCCTAGGTTATGTCCAGTCAGACTTTCCAAACTCTTCACTGAGCCATTGCTTATAGCTTTAAGTTTGGGTCTCCAACCCCTTCCTAGGCCCAAAGCTGAGACCCAGATTTCTCCTAAAATAGAAAGGATGTTAGCTTCTAGCACCAGCAGATGGAAATCTCATTGTTCCATGGCTTACCAAGCCTTTGTGACCTCGGCCTGACTTTTTTTTTTCTGTCTATTGTTTAATGAAGATGGCTCTCTTCATGCTTGTATCTGAAGATTAGATGCTCTCATTTTCAATTTGGCACATTTTATCACTTTTATTTTTCCTTTTGTGATTATTGAGACAATGCCAGAAGAAGATTAAAGTACTGGATGATATTGCACACAGAACACGACCATGCACACACAAACACACACACACACACACACACACACACACACACACACACACACACACACACACACTAACAGGCACACACATCCATACCCAGAAAAATTTTTAACATGAAAAGAGACTTGGAAAAAAAATCTTAGTTTTCTCTGAAAACTCCTTTGTTTTACTTTCATCTTTGAAAAGGTTTTAATCAGCTTTTGAAACTCAGGACGGTACCTTCTTCTAAGCTTACAGAATATATCATTTGAATATCTTTTTATTTTAATTTGCTCTTTCTTTTCTCTGGATGTTTTAAAATTATCCTTTACTCAACAGTTTTGAAAGCCCACATTAATTATCTCTAAAAATATTACTGACTTTCATCTTTTATTTTCCCTTTTGAGAAATCTGAAAAGAATATCATCTCCTACTTGACTTTTCAACTTCTTTTATATTTCCTTGTTCCAGTTTTCTGTACTCTGCTCATGAATAGTTCTTCTGGTGCATTAAATGGCATTCATCTTCATCTGCTACAGGATCTGTTCATTGAGTAGCTAATTTCAATTATTGTGGTTTTCATTTTTAGATCTACCTCCTAATTGTACAAATACGTAAATCTTCTGTGATATGTTCTGTAGCAGCTAACTTCTCTCTGCTGGGAAAAAACACCACAGCGTTTAGGGGAAGTTCCATCATGGCAAGGAAAGCATATCATGACATCATGACAAAGCAGCAGGGGAAGGAAGTAGTTCATTTGTTGATCTGTCACTGGCAAGGTTGGCTTGGGCTATAACACACCAAGACCTACCTGCCCCAAGCAACACACCTCCTCCAACAAGGCTCCGTATCTCAAATTGCAACAAGCCGAGGGTTAAGTATGAGGCTTAATCACAAACACATGAAACTATGGGGACAGTTCACAGTCCAGCAACCAAAAGTTCTCAACTTTATTTAAGCATAATAAGAATAGCATATCCCTTTTACATACTATGCTATGTATAGTCATTATGTTACCTGGAGTCTTTCAAGTTCTTTTTCTGCTCTCTCTCTCTCTCTCTCTCTCTCTCTCTCTCTCTCTCTCTCTCTCTCTCTCTCTCTCTCTTTCTTCTCTTTGATCTTATGCTCCTAGATTAAACTTTTTTTTTATTTTAAAATATAGAACATTTGTGAGAAAATTATTTTGGGGAATTTTTAGGGACTTAGAAAGAGATAATATTCTTGCCAAAAATAGTTGCTTTTCCTTTAGAAGGACACTACATCTACTTAAAAACGTTGTAACTGAAATATAGGTCCCTAGAACTTGGATAATTCAGCTGTCTGTTAGCTGCAAATCTTCTGACATGTACCTTACCACAGGCACATCATCTCTTTCAAATCTCTTTATAGTCTCCTTGGGGAAAAATGGACAAATGGTTTCATGCATTTTTCTTTCATCCTTCACTGATTACCAACAAGGCATCCATTACTTATATATTTACTTTTTCTTACACTGTGGGATGGAAATTTAGAATGGCCTGAAGATTTCAGGTTAATGGTGGGCACATTTCACTAGTCCAGATTCAGAGAAAGTAACTCTTTCCTCAGAGTCTCATCCTCAGCAAACCTGTCATTTTGGCTTTGCAAGGGACAGCAAGCATTGTGAAAATAATTCATACACAGTCTCAAGACTTGTCATTGTATTACCTTTAAGACACAGCCTCTGAAATTGGATGGATAGTGCAAAGATGATGCATAGTACTCTGTTTTTTAAAATATTTTTATTTATTTATTTGCAAGCAGAGAGAAGAGAGACAGACAGAGAGAGACAGAGAGAATGGGAACCTCAGGGCCACTAGCCACTAAAATTGAACTCCAGATGCATGTACCACATTGTGCATCTGGCTTTCCATGGATACTGGGGAATCTAATGAAGGTTGTTAGGCTTTGTGGGCAAGGGCCTTACCTGCTGAGCCATCTCTCCAGCCCATAGTGTTCTGTCTTTGATGCTATTTTTGTGGAGGATAAACATCAACTCTTGTGTCTGTCATCTTTATATAGTGGTCTTGCTTTCCTATTCCTAATTCTTGTGTGTGGGGGTGGGTGGGTAGGGGTGTAGTATATGTGAAATAGTATGTGTATAGCCCATACGTGTGCACACACCAACCATGAGCCCTTGAGGAGAAGACAATGCAGAGCCTCAGGTGTCCAACTTTTCCTTGTTTTTTTTTCCCCCCCCTTTGGACAGAGCCTCTCACTGACCTTAGAGCTGCTTAACAATATTCTCAGACATTTCCCCGTTTATGCCTGCCTCATGAAAGGCACACATAGCTCTGTTAGGCTTTTTAATGACTCCTTGAAATTGAACTCAGGTTTTCCTTGTCACAAAGGATCTTTCTCATTGAATCATCTCTCCAGTTCCCCATCTCTAAATCTTGTTGAATATTCTTTATGACTTCCATTTGAGGTACCAAAATAGTATTGAGCTATTTTAACAATATTAATTAAATAATGTTCACATGAGGATTAACAATATTCCACATCTTGGCAGTTTATATCACCTTTCATACTTATGTTCAACTAATTATTCCTAAAAGCAAATATAACAATTTATAAAAAAAATCTAACTCTTCATTTTCTACATATAATTTTCTCTACTCCCAGTTACTGTACATTAGGACTATTTAGAACTACTTTATTACATTTTTTTATTTCCCAAGTTGAAAAAAATATAGTTTTGCCTCAAAACATTTTATTTTGGAGAGCATATTGTAAACTCCATTTTATTCTTCCGGGCAGATGTTTTTGGAAGTTAAAAGTTTAAGTAAGTGCTTTAAAGCTGAATGTATTCATATGTATTTTCCTACTTCTGGAACCCCACACATACACACTTGCCAAATGAATGTGGCATGACAAAATAAAAGTTGTGCTTTTGGGAACAAAAATAGTGATAATTTAGTAAAGAGTGGCATTATAGAGTGGATGTCTGAACTTTCAATCAATATGTACTTTTCAGTATATATTCAAAATTTGTTTATTTTGTTTGGGAATATGTTTTCAATCTCATATTATTTCTATTTAGCAGTATGCATACACACACAAACACACACACACACTCATATATATATATACATATATATATATATACATATATATGTATATATATATATATGTATATATATGTATATATATATATGTATATATATGTGTATATATATATATATATGGGCATGATTAGAGGATTTTGTTTCCTTTGGTTGAAAACTCAATCAAGGGCTGGAGAGAAGGCTCAGTAGTTAAGGCAATTGTTTGCAATACCTAATGACCTGATGTTGCAGTCAGCTTTCTACTTGCTGAACAGAATGAACCCAAGCAAAAGCAGCTTGTGGAGGAATGGGTTTATTTGGCTTACGGACTCACGGGGAGACTCCATCCTGGCAGGGGAAACGATGGCATGAGCAGAGGGCTGGACATCACCTCTGCCACAGCACTGCAAACAGCGGCAGGAAGGTGTGCCAAAC
>PVHP010003816.1:0-21323 GCA_004024765.1 Zapus hudsonius
TTCATTTGCAGTGGCTGGAGGCCCTGTCGTGCCCATTCTCTCTGCCTCTCTCTCTCTCTCTCTCTCTCTCTCAAATAAATAAATAAAATATTTAAAAAAGACACCAGATTCAAGGGGATCAGAAGGGTCCCCTTGAAACTGCAAGAATGTGAACCTGAAGGGACCCCTTGAAACTGTAGGAAGTGTGGACCTGAAGGGACCCCTTGAAACTGTAGCTGCCTTGCTCTTCCTGTGCCTGACCACCCAAGTGCTTCCTTGACCAGGCTCTTCAGCTGCAAAACGGAGACAAGAACGGCCTGGTGGCCCGCTCCAAGTGCTTCCTGAAGATGGGGGACTTGGAGAAATCCCTGAAAGATGCCGAGGCCTCCCTGCAGAGCGACCCAACTTTCTGCAAGGTGACTGCGGTGGGAGGACCTGGCCTTGCTTTCACCATTTCCTTGCCTACAGCAGCCTCTGGTTACCACGAGTTGAAGAACCAGCTGGATCGCCTGGTTTCTGGTGTCTTTTTCTCTTCTCAGGGCCCTTGCCTGGCTACTTGCCCTTGGTATTCCAACCTTGACCCTCAACCCAGTAGCTGCCCGTTCTTCCACACCTGCATCCCATAAGGCCTTATTTGTCTACCTGACTGTGACCCACTTTCTCGTCCCAGGGGATTTTACAAAAGGCTGAGACACTGTACACCATGGGAGACTTTGAGTTTGCCTTGGTGTTCTATCATCGAGGCTACAAGCTGCGGCCTGATCGGGAATTCAAAGTTGGCATTCAGAAAGCCCAAGAAGCCATCAACAACTCGGTGGGAAGTAAGTGAGCAGAAGGGATATGCCCATATTCCGGAATACTTGGGTTCCGGGAAGGCCTGAGGTGCAGTGTGCAGGCAACTACCACCAGGCCAATGGAAAATCTCATGTTTGGATTTGACTGTTAATGTCACGAATTAAGAACTATCTGCCGAATGACCTTCTAGCCAAACTAGGAAAGCTGCTTTAAAGTAAGTCTGTCTGTAACCTGAAGTCATAGAGTAGGGTTGAGGCCCAGACTTGCTCTCTCCAAGGGCTAGTTTTACCATCAGCTTTGAGACAGGGAAGAGGGAGGCCAGTGATGGCGGAATGCTGAGAAGGCATGTGAGCTTCCCTAGAATCTGGATCTCTCTTTGTTTGGAGATCTGCCACAGCCTTAGGCTAGTGGTGGCTGTCCAGCTCCCAGCAGAGTGTTGTACCAAATAGTCTGAGCCAGGTGACTCAGAGCCAGCTTTGCCACAGCCTCCACCATCAACCTGTTAAAGGCAGTTATTTCTAAATAAAAATATGTGATAGGTCACAGGCCTGGCCAAGCTGAGCTGCAGCTTTTGTCCTTGCAGGTCCGTCTTCCATTAAGCTGGAGAACAAAGGAGACCTCTCCTTCTTAAGCAAGCAGGCTGAGGTAGGGTGCCTGGTGGTGAGGCCATGTACCTGCTGAACCCTCTAACTTGGGAACATTTAGCTCCTGTCCATCATAGGCAGTCATGAGATTCTGTCCTGGCCCCAAGAGGTCTTGGGAATGGAGCTATGCCTAACCAATCACATTCCATGGTTCTCAGCTCAAAGAGAGTCCTCGAGGTGCAGGGGGCCATGCTGGGCTCCAGGGCTCCTTGTTGAGGCCCCACAACAAGGGTGTTCTCCCTTTTCCAGAGCATGAAAGCCAAGCAGAAGCCTCCACCCATCAAGCAGCTCTTACACAACACCAAGAGAGAATCCAAGCGCAAGGGTTCACTCAAGAGCAAGAAGACTGTCCGCCAGTTGCTGGGGGAGCTCTACGTGGACAAGGAGTATTTGGAGAAGCTCCTGTTGGATGAAGGTTTCAGAGCCTTGGTTGCTACCAGGGACTTGGGGCCAAGGAAATCCGGGGAAGATGCTAAATGCAGAGCCAGGCATGCAAGTGTTGGTTGACATGTCAGGTTTTACCAGCATTCTCAGCTTCCAGAGGAGAACAGTGAAGTGACGTGGAGCTAGGCAATGTCATATCTCATATGTGAATACTAGAAGTTTATTTTCAGAGGGAAGAAACAATAGAGATCTGGGCTTCTTTAATAGTGTTAGTTAGCCTTCCATTACTATGCCCAAAT
Source organism: Zapus hudsonius (assembly GCA_004024765.1). NCBI lineage: Eukaryota > Metazoa > Chordata > Mammalia > Rodentia > Dipodidae > Zapus > Zapus hudsonius. The sequence goes on from PVHP010003816.1 coordinate 2,102, forward strand.
GCCTGAAATAATCGGCTTTTTTTCTTTATTATCCATAATTAGATACATTGAATGAGCAAATAATGTGTTGGTATCCCCAGTTTCCCGATTTCCCTCTTCCCTGTCCTCAATCAGCTGAATATCCTCCTCTGTAGGCAGTCTGGATCAGTTCATGGGGTAAGGGGATTATGGATAGCCTAGGCGTCAACCCGGTTCCACCCCCCTTTGTATGTTGTTACTGAGGGGGGCCAATGACTCAATAATCAGCTTTTAAGAAGGAAAGACTTGGCCGGGAGTGGTGGCGCACGCCTTTAATCCCAGCACTTGGGAGGCAGAGGTAGGAGGATCGCCGTGAGTTCGAGGCCAGCCTGAGAGTACAGAAGGAATTCCAGGTCAGCTTGGGCTAGAGAGAGACTCTACCTCGAAAAACCAAAAAAAAAAAAAAAAAAAAAAAAGGAAAGACTTACTTTGGCTTGGGATTTCAGAGGTTTTGGCTCATAGTTAGGTGACTTGTTTTGGGGCCTGCCGCAAGGCATAGCATAGTAGTGGGAGCAGAGCTGCTCACCTCAGGGTGGCCAAAACAGCAAAGAGAAAGGAAAGGACAGGGGTCCCAATGTCCTAACTTCTTTCCACTAGGCCTCACTTCCTATAGGTTTCACCACTTCCCAGTTGCACCAAGACTTCAACACATGGGGCATTAGAGGACATTCAAGACCCCATCATAGCCGCTGCCATAGTCCCTGAAGGGCCATCTCCCAGGTTGAGGAACCTGACAGATGCTGGGATCTGAGCACATTAGCACTGTATCTTCTAATGCATCATCTGGTCCAGTCCTTCTTTTCATAGGAAAGGAACTAGAACTCATTGAATGACGAGCAAGTTAGTGGTGGCACCAGTGCTAGCACCCAATCTTTCCCCCACACTGTGCAACACAGCACAGGACAGAGCCTTGAAATGAATGTAACATAAACATGTGGTGAGTATTGCCACATGAGCTGAAAGCCTGAGCAGGGGACAGCCACCCTGGTGACATATGCCCTCTCTCCAGAGGTCATCTGCAGGCATCTCTGTAGATCTGTGGCACGCAGACAGCTTCACTGCTGGCACATGTTCTTGGTAATAGCCTAAAAGCTTCCTGCTCTCCAGAGGACCTGTTGTGGAAGGCAGGGATGGCCTTGCAGCATTGTGACCAGCTCTAACCTCTAGCCAGGCAGTGGACAGGACTCGGGCATTCCCTTCCACTCCCAGCATGCACCAGCATACTTGGCACCTGGGCTCCCTGAGCATTGGCAGTCTGATCTAGGTGGTGCATTTAGATGCTTTCTTCTCTGTGGACATAGAAAGGGGGGACCCCTAGTACAGGCTTATCAAAGAGTTGTCAGCCATTCCTACTCCCCATACTTTTCCATGAAGGTCTTGTACCAAGAGTGCCTGAGGGAGGGGATGGGAAGATAGCTTAGTTGGTTAAGTTTTTGCTTTGCAAGCATGAGGACCTGAGTTGGATCCCTAGTAACCCTGTAACTGCCAGGCATAGGGGCACAGGCCTATAATCCCAGAGCCTGGGAGACAGTGAGCATCCCTGGAGCTCACCAGCCAGCCAGTCTAGCCTAATCCATGCATATGCACACAAGGCATACATATAAAGACAACAGCACCTGAAAGGGGGGCTGTACCCTTATTCTGGCCTGGCTAGGCCCATTCCACCTCCAAGTGCTCTCATTTCCTCACTATTCCCACATCTGCAGGCCGAGCTCCTCACAGGGCTCCACAGCAACTAGTCCTTTTATTTTATTTTATTTTATTTTATTTTGGTTTTTCGAGGTAGGGTCTCACTCTAGCCCAGGCTGACCTGGAATTCACTCTGTAGTCTCACGGTGGCCTCGAACTCACGGCAATCCTCCTACCTCTGCCTCTCGAGTGCTGGGATTAAAGGCGTCTGTCATCATGCCCGGCAACTAGACCTTTTAGACAACTGATCTCATTGGTGTCTCCTCAAACCTCTTCTCCACAGACCTCATGAAAGGTACCATCAAGGGTGGCCTGACCGTGGAGGACCTTATCATAACAGGCATCAACTACCTGGACTCGTGTAGCAACTTCTGGAGGCAGCAGAAGCCCATCTATGCCAGGGAGCGAGACAGGAAGCTGATGCAAGAGAAGTGGCTGCGGGACCGTAAACGCAGGCCCTCAGAGACAGCCCAATACATCCTCAAGAGCCTAGAGGACATTGACATGTGTGCGTGGTATTCTCAGAGATGTTGGGCAGGGTCTCCCATCCTTTCCAGGTGGGGAGGGAGCAACATGGTAGCCTAAGACCCAGCCTCTGCAGAGCAGTGAACGGAGAACATTCACCCATCAGCCACAAGGAGGCTGCCATCGCCTCCATGTCACTCTCTTCTCTCCCCAGTGCTCACCAGTGGCAGTGCTGAAGGGAGTCTTCAAAAAGCTGAGAAAGTGCTGAAGAAGGTTTTGGAGTGGAACAAGGAAGAGGTGCCCAACAAGGATGAACTCGTTGGCAACCTGTACAGCTGCATAGGGAATGCCCAAATAGAGCTGGGGCAGATGGGAGCAGCCCTGCAGAGCCACAGAAAGGACCTGGAGATTGCCAAGGAACAGTGAGTACCCTCTGCCAGTCTGGGCCTGGCAGTGGGTCATAGGATTCTGTCACCATCTTTGCCAGGGCTGCGGGCAGCTTAGCTCCTTTTTTTGGTCCTGCAGATCTGAGGTAGATCCCAGTAGAGGTGAGGATCACCTATGCAGGACTGACAGTAGAAGGTAACTGACGAGGCTGTTGCTTTTTGTTTTTCAAGGTAGGGTCTTGCTCTAGCCTAGGTTGACCTGGAATTCACTCTCAGGCTGGCCTCAAACTCATGGTGCTCCTCTTACTTCTGCCTCCCAAGTATTGGAATAAAAGGTTTGAGCCACCACTCTCGGCAGCTTTTTTTTTTCCTTTTGGTAGGGTCTCACTCTAACCCAAATGACCTGGAATTCACTCTGTGGTTCCAGGCTGGCCTTGAACTCAGTGATCCTCCTACCTCTGCCTCCCGAGTACTGGGATAAAAGGTGTGCACCACCACACCTGGCTAGACTTAAAAAATATTTTTAAAATTTATTTTCGGGCTGGAGAGATGGCTCAGCGGTTGGGGCACTTGCCTCTAGTGCCTAAGGCCCTGGGTTTGGTTCCCCAGGTCCCACATGAGCCACACCCACAAGGTGTTGGCCCTGGTGTACTCTCTCTCTCTCTCTCTCTCTCTCTCTCTCTCTCTCTCTGCTTGAGAGTGAATAAATAAAATATTTTAAAAAATTTATTTTCAAGCAGAGAGAGACAGACACAAATAAACACACACACACACAGGGACAGAGATAGAGAGTGAAAGAGAAAAAATAGGCCTGCCAGGGCCTCAAGCTGCTGAAAATGAACTCCAGATCCGGCTAGATATTTTAGCTTAATATATCTCAGACTGTTTTTTTCATACCTGCAAATTGTCATCGCCAGGACACTGCTAAACAAGTGTCCCCAGATCAAAAGCATTTACTGTAGTGTTGGTGTCACATTGCTTAGAAGTGACTCTCTAGAAGAGTCCTTGTTGGATTAAAGGGCCGTCTTAGCAAGCTGACCCTCCAGAAAGGTCCCAGTGATGCCCATTTCAGAATCAGGGCACAGAGGGTTATGTGCCACAGCCTCCTCAGCCTGGAATCTTTCTTGTAAGGAGCCCTGAGGCCAGAGCCCTAGTTTTTGCCTTCCATTCTCCTTCACAGTGCCTAGAACAGCCAGTTTCTTGCTTCTTCCCCACAGGGACCTTCCTGATGCAAAATCGAGAGCTCTTGATAATATTGGCAGAGTTTTTGCCAGAGTTGGGAAATTCCAGCAAGCCATTGACACGTGAGTAACTGACTGTGTCTTTCTCACCCTGAGGATGGGATTCCCACCCTCATACTGGGATTCCAGTCTGGGACTAGCATGCCAGACAGAGAGGCATCAGAAAACTTGGATTTAGCCAGGCATAGTGGCAAACACCTTTGATCCCAGCACTTGGGAGGCAGAGGCAGGAGGATCATTGTAAGTTTGATGCCACCCTGAGACAACAGACTGAGTTTTAGGTCAGCCTGGGCTAGAGTGAGACCCTGCCTCAAAAAGACAAAATCGAAACAAAACAAAACTTGGACTTAGAGCCAAATTCCAATTCATAGGTCAAGGTCAAGATGATTCAGGAGTTCATTGTTAAGGACACTCCAGTGATTCTTTGCTTTGGCACTGGTAGATCAAGCAACCCATGGGACTTCCTTGGAGGCTGTTCTTGACTCTGCATGGCTGTCTGGGCTCCCTGGGAATAGTGCATAAGCTCTCCCAGCTGGCCTGGCGACCTGGCTGAGCTGCAGCCCCTGGGGTGGACTCTGCTCCAGAAAATCTCAGAGCAGGTCCAGACTTGGGAAGCCAGCTCTTTAGGCCCAGCCACCCTTCCTGGGAAGTTTCTTCAGTCCACTCTTGTTTCATGGGAACACTTCACCAGTGGTCTTCCACTTAATAAAGTGGCCTGATGGCCTTGGTGTCATATGCTGAGAAGGGAGTATCAGTCTCCCCACTATTGGCCTCTTCTTTTAAAAAAGTTTTTATTTACTTATTAATATTTGTGTGTGCACGCGTGCCTTCTCAGCTTGCCACTGCAAACAGACTGCTGGGCTTGACAGGTGTGACTGGGGAATTGAACCTGGGCTGGCAGGTTTTGTAAGCAAGTGCCTTTAACCATATCTCCAGCTTCCCTCTGTATTGTCTTCTAATAAAGAGTTTTACAATAAACATGTATTTTTTGTTAAAATATTAATTTGGAAGCCAGGTGTGGTGGCACACGCCTTTGATCCTTGCATGGGGAGGCAGAGGTAGAAGGATCCTTGTGAGTTTGAGGCCACCTGATACTACATAGTGAATTCCAGGTTAGCCTGGGCTAGAGCCAAACCCTTCCTTGAAAAACAAAACACACACACTTTTTAATTTGGAAAAGAAAAAGAAAAAATTAGAATCACCACCCAGAGATAAGTACTAATTTTTTTTTTCAAGGTAGGTTCTCACTCTAGCTCAGGCTGACCTGGAATTCACTATGTAGTCTCAGGGTGGCCTTGAACTCACGGTGATCCTCCTACCTCTGCCTCCCGAGTGCTGGGATTAAAGGCGTGCGCCACCACGCCTGGCTTGATAAGTACTAATTCTAATCATACTTTCTTAAGTATAATCTTTTTATTGCTAGTGGGTTTCTTTTTCTTTTCTTTCTTTTTTTTTGCAAGGAGAGAGAGAGAGAGAAAATGGGCACTCTAGGGCCTCTAGCCACTGCAGATGAACTCTAGATGCATGTATCACCTCGTACCTCTGGCTTTACATGGTGCTTGGGAATTGAACCCCAGACTGTCAGGATATTTTGGTGGTTGTTTGGTTTGTTTGGCTGTGCTGGGATTGAACCTGGGGCCTCATGTATGCTAGTTCTAGTCCATGAAGCCACATCTCCAACCTTCAGATGCTCTTTTTGAACATTATTTTCAATGGTCATTTCAAATTTGATGGTGTAGATGTTACCAAAACAGCTGTGGTCGTTTTGAGCTGTTAGTGAGCCCTGAACTGGAGTGGAATGGGAGTTTTATTCGTGCCCAGGAGGAAGCGGGATGCAGTGGTTTGATCCAGGAGTCCCCCATAAACAGTGTGTTCGGAATGCTAGATCCCCAGCTGATGGCATTGGAACCTTGTTGGAGGTGTGTTGTCGGGGGTGGGCTTTTTGGGGGTTTTAGCAGCTTCCCCTTGTCAGTGTTTGGCACACCTTCCTGCTGCTGTTTGCAGTGCTGTGGTAGAGGTGATGTCCACCCTCTGCTCCTGTCATTGTTTTCCCTGCCATCATGGAGCGTCCCCTCGAGTCTATAAGCCAAAATAAACCCATTCCTCCCATCCTGAGCCTTTGGTCAGGTTCTTTTTTGTGCAGCAATGAGAAAGCTGACTGCAACACAGGGTCTCGTGTGGTCCATTATGAAGCTGGAGGGAAAACACTGACGCTGCTTGTTCATGTCCTCAGGTGGGAGGAGAAAATTCCTCTGGCCAAAACCACCCTGGAAAAGACCTGGCTGTTCCATGAGATTGGCCGCTGTTACCTGGAGCTGGACGAGGCCTGGCAGGCCCAGAGCTATGGTGAGAAGTCTCAGCAGTATGCTGAGGAGGAAGGGGACATTGAATGGCAGCTGAACGCCAGCGTTCTGGTGGCACAGGCGCAAGGTAAAGGCTCAGACACTTCCATCCTACTACCTCTCCAGCTGCAGGCCAGCTGAGGGCTGGGCTTACCATCCCTGTCTTTCCCTGTTCCCCTTAATTTTGACAGTGGGACAAGCTACTCCATTTTTTGTTTGTTTGTTTTTGTTTTTTGAGGTAGGATCTCACTCTAGTCCAGGCTGACCTGGAACTCACTATGTAGTCTCAGGGTGGCCTTGAATTTACGGCAATCCTCCTACCTCTGCCTCCCGAGTGCTGAGATTAAAGGCGTGCGCCACCACGCCCGGCTCCATTTTGACCAGCTTACAGTAAGTGCCTACTGTCAGCAAAGTTCAGCAAGGGCTGTTGAGGAGTTTGACTGCAGGCCAACCCAGCATCATGACCTCCTCAAAATATTAGCCAGTTTCGGGGAACTAAAACAAAATATCCTAGGTGGGTGACTCTCTGGACCTATTTTGAGATTTTGGGGCCTGGTGCTGGCATCTGCTCAGCTCTGGGGAGGGCATGTTGTTTGGCTGCATCACATCATGTCATCCTACAATGGCAGGAGCACTCATAAGAAGCAGTCCCATATCCAGACAGGAAGCCATAGAGCTTTGTGCAGCCAAAACCAAGCTTTCTTTTTTAAGGCATGTGCTAGGCTAGGTGTATGTGTGTGTTTGTGCATGTATCTCTGCATAATGTGGGGGCCAGAGGGTTTTCTCCTTAGTCTCTATCAGCCTTATTTTTGAGATAGGGTCTCTCACTAAATCTGGAGCTCACCAATTTAGCTAGACTAGCTAGCCAATGACCCTTAACCTGCCTCATTAAAACTGGGTATGGTCGTGCACCACCAAGCCTGGCATTTTTACCTGTGTGCTACGAATATGAACTGAGATCCTCACACTTACTTGGCAAACACTTTACTCACTGAGCCATCTCTCTAGCCCATAGCTTTTTTAAAAAAGTATTTATAGGGGCTGGAGAGATGGCTAAGTGATCAAGGTGCTTGCCTGCAAAGCCTAAAGACCTGGGTTCGATTCTCCAGTACCCATGTAAAGCCAGATGCACAAGGTAGCACATATGTCTGAAGTTTGTTTGCAGTGGCTAGAGGCCCTGGCATGCCCATTCTCTCTATTTGCCTCTTTCACTTTCTCATAAATAAAACATTTAAAAAGTGTTTATTTGAGTTGGGATAGGTTGTGCCAGGGCCTCTTACATTGCAACACCAGATGCTTGCACTACTTTTTTGTATTTAACTTATATGGATGGCCTTGGAATTGGACCCAGGTCAGCAGGCTTTACAAGCAAGTGCCGTTAATAGCTGAGCCATCTTTCCAGCAGCCCATCCCTTTTTTGAGGCGGGCCTCACTTTAGCCCAGGCTGACCTGGAATTCCCTCTAGTATAGGGTGGCCTAAAATTGATCCTCCTACCTCAACCTCCCAAGTGCTGGGATTAAAATGTGATCGACTATGCCTGGCATTGCCTAAATACTTTTTTTTTTCTAAAACATTCTATTAATTTATTTTTCAAGCAGAGAAATACACAGAGAGAAAGAGAGAGAGAGAGAGAGAGAGAGAGAGAGAGAGAGAGAGAACACCAGGTCACCACCTTGTAAGTCTGGCACATGTGGGTACTGAGGAACTGAACCCGGGGCCCTAGGCACTGGAGGCAAGCACCCCAACCGCTGAGCCATCTCTCCAGCCCGCCTAAATACTTTCGATACAAGCATTCTTTTTTTTTTTTAACAAGCATTCTTGTTTGCATTTCTGTCCTCATTTTAGGGAGGGGAAACAGGCACCTAGAGGCTCAGCAGATTGCCATAAGTCTCATGATGCCCTTTTTGAGTGAATGAAATGTCCTTAGACTGGATTGTAGTACCCATTTCAGAACTCAAATTTTTTAACCAAAATTCAGTAGATTAAGTTCTTACAACCAGGTGAATTTTTAAAAACTGTTAGCCAGACATGGTGGCACATGCCTTTAATCTTAGCACTCAGGAAGCTGAGGTAGGATCACTGTGAGTTTGAGGCCAGCCAGTAACTGCAGAGTGAGTTTCAGGTCAGCCTGTGATAGAGACCCTACCTCAAAAACAAACAAACAAACAAACAAACAAAAACCCCCACAAAACAAAAAAGATGTGTTAAACTTGGGGCTGGGGATGCAGCTTAGCTGGTAGAGTGCTAGCTGGCTGGGTGAGCCTGCAGAGCCACCTGCTCTCCGGCTTTGGTGTGTTGTGTTAGCAGAAGGGAGCCCAGGTTCCATCAGCCATTCCTGTCTCCAGTGTGGGGAACACAACCCCATCTTGAGATTGTTCCAGAAGAGGAAACTTGTCTCATCTAGTTCAGGATAGCCTTGAGCTTGCTTTATAGCTCAGATGGCCTTGTGCTGCTGCTTTTTTTTTTTTCCTGAGGTAGGGTCTAGCCCAGGCTGACCTGGAATTCACTATATAGTCTCAGGCTAGCCTCAAAGTCACAGCAATCCTCCTACCTCTGCCTCCTAAGTGCTGGGATCAAAGGTGTGAGCCACCATGCCTGGCTGACCTTGAATTTCTGATCTTGTCTCCACCTCCTAAGTGCTGGGCCCAGCAATGCAGTGGATTGAACCCAAGGCTTCATGCATGCCAGGCAAGCACTGTATACCAGCTGAGCTACATGCCCAGTCCTATGCAGTATTTTGAAAAAGTAGAATGACGATTTAGAAAGTATGGATTTCTTCTGGAACAAGCTCCAGCTGGGGCAAGTTGGGGCTGTGTTCCTCACCTGGAGACACAGGATGTGTGTACTTTGAGGGGCCTAGGATCTAAGACTCTCACTCCTGAGTCCCATCCTCAATGGTACCCACACCAGAAATATAATTCAGGGACAGTGGTGAGCAGCTCTGTGATGATGCCCAGTGCCAGGGGCTGAGTCCATGCAAGTTTCTAATGAGCCCCGGAGAGTGAGGGTTGGGCAGGCTCGGGCTCTGTGAAGCTCCCCACAGCATCTCAGTCTGCCTGTGCTGTGCCTTCTCCCCTCATTCTGCAGTGAAGCTGAGAGACTTCGAGTCGGCTGTGAACAACTTTGAGAAGGCTCTGGAGAGAGCAAAACTGGTCCACAACAATGAGGCGCAACAGGCCATCATCAGCGTGAGCCTTTGTCACCAGCTGGGCTGTGTGGGGAGTGGGGTTGGGAGGTTGGCCCTCAGCTCCCCCAAAGCCTACCGCAGCTACTTATTACCACCTGCTTCAGGCATACACTCTGCTCCTGCTGCCCACTTTAGAGCAATGGAGCTGCCAGGTTTTATATGAAACAAGTTTTACAAAACATTTTTCTTGGGGTTGGGGAGATGGCTCAGCAGGTAAGAGCACTTGTGGCACAAGCATGAGGGCCTGAGAGGGCCTGAATCACCCTAAGTTCAACTCCCCCAGCACCCACATAAGCAGTTGGGTGTGGCCACCCACACCTACAACCCGAGTCCTGGGGGAAGCAGAGACCAGAGAATTGCTGGGGCTCACTGATCAGGATTCTGACCAAAGACGGCAGCTCCAGGTTCAGAGGTTCATCTCAGTGAGATGCACCTACCATTTTCCTTTGGCCTTCATGTACTTTCATGCTTCTGTACACGTACACACACACACACACACACACAGGTGGGCATATCTGCATACACACGCATAACATATACCACATATACTACATATACACACACACAATACATTATTTCTCTTTCTCTTTTTTTTGTGGGTTTTGGAGGTGGGGTCTTGCACTAGCCCCAGGCTGACCTTGAATTATTCCTGGAATCACTATGTAGTCTCAGGGTAGCCTTTAATACATAGCGATCCTACCTTTGCCTCCTGAGTACTGGGTTTAAACGTGTGCACCATCATGCCAGCTCAGTTAACCATGATGTTTTCCATGGATTTATTTATTTATTTAGTAAGTATGGGCTCTTTCTTTCTTTCTTTTTTTTTTTTTTTTATTTTTCAAGGTAGGGTCTCGCTCTAGTCCAGGCTGACCTGGTCTCAGGGTGGCCTTGAACTCTCGGCAATCCTCCTACCTCTGCCTCCCGAGTGCTGGGATTAAAGGCGTGTGCCACCATGCCCGGCTTAGTATGGGGCTCTTTCTATGTTGCTCAGGTCACCCTCAACCTCCTGGTTTGATTGGCCATCCCACCTCAGCCCTACAGTAACTGCAACTACAGGCACAGGTCATCACACCTGGCTTTCCAGTTTCCTTTGTTGAATACTGATTGATACTTTTAGGACTTGCCATTTGAAAAACACTTCCTCCTCCTGGACAACAAGTAGTGTGTTCCTTTCTAATGCCTTTACCCTGGTCTCTGGGAGAAGATTTTGTAGGGCTGGAAAAGTCTTTGGTAGTGTCCCCTGGGGAGTTCTCCAGCCTTCCAGCTGGCCAGCCCCCATTCCCAGCCCTTCCAGCTCCAGCCAGACAGCTCCCCACCTTCTCAACAGGCTCTCTTGTGCCTATTACCATATACTTGTGTGTGTATTGTGCAAATATGTATATATATGTGTGTGTGTATGGATGTTCATATTTGTGTGTGCATATCCTTTTTTTGTTTTGTTTTGCAAAGGCAGAGAGAGAAAAAGGGAGAGAGAGAAAGAGAGAGAATGGGCACGCCAGGGCCTCCAGCCACTGTAAATGAACTCCAGACACATGTGCCCTATTGTGTATCTGGCTTTACATGGGCACTGGGGAATCGAACTCAGGTCTTTCTGTGTTGTAGGCAAGCACCTTAACCACTAAGCCACTTCCTCAGCCCTTATTTATTTTTTTGAGAAAAAAAGGCCTAGGCTGACCAGAAATTCACCATGTAGTCTCAGGATGGCCTCAAACTCACAGCCATCCTCCTATCTCTGCTAGGATTAAAGGCATGTGCCACAATGCCCATCTGAACAACAACAGCAACAAAAAAGCGGGGCATAGTGGCAGATGGCTTTCGTCCCAGCATTCAGGAGGCAGGGGTAGGAATTTTTTTTTGTGAACACAGGGCTGGGGCATGTACCATTTTGTGCATCTGGCTTTTTACACAGGTACTGGGGAATCAAAGCCAGACAGCAAGCAGGCTTTGCAAGCAAGTGCCTTTAACTGTTGAGCCATCTTCTAGGTCCTGTACTCAGCTCTGTATGCTTGTGCTGTGAGCACAGTTCAAATTGAGCCATCTCCTTAGGCTTCTTCTTCTTCTTTTTTTTTCTGAGATAGGGTCTTGCTCTAGCCCAAGCTGACCTGGAATTCACTATGTAGTCTCAGACTAGCCTTGAACTCAGGGCAATCCTCCTACCTCTGCCTTCCAGGTGCTGGGATTAAAGACATGGGCCACCATGCCTGACTCTCCCTCTTTTTTTTTAATTTTATTTATTCATTTTCAAGCAGAGAGAGAGAAAGAGAGAGAGAGAGAGAGAGAGAGAGAGAGAGAGAGAGAGAGAGAGAGAGAGAGAGAGCACACCAGGGCCACCACCCCGTGGGTCTGGCCTATGTGGGACCTGGGGAATTGAACCTGGGGCCTTAGGCACTGGAGGCAAGTGCCTCAACCGCTGTTGGCTCTCCCTCTTTTAAAGACTACAATACTTGGTCTCTATCCCAGTACTAAGCAGGCACACCCTGATGCAGTTGACTGCTCAGGGTGGCATGGCCATAATCTAGCTGAAAGATCCTGAGCCCTCCTGTCTCACCTCCTTCACCTCACAAGCTGGGGTTTCATCTTAGAGGTCCCTTTTTGAGGATGCCTACTCTGACCTTTCAGTCTAGGTACAGTGACATGTCTCCTGCTGCATATACCACTGACCCCTCAGGAATCCCAACCAGTCACCACCTGCTGCATACACCTGACCCCTCAGGAATCCCAGTCACCACCCACTGCATAGGATACCCAGGCCCAGGAGTGGGTGGCTGTGGTCCTGGCCCACAGAAGCTTGGTGTCAGCAGAAGGATTAAAAAAAAAAAGCATGAAAGCCGGGCGTGGTGGTGCACGCCTTTAATCCCAGCACTCGGGAGGCAGAGGTAGGAGGATTGCCGTGAGTTCGAGGCCACCCTGAGACTACAGAGTGAATTCCAGGTCAGCCTGGGCTAGAGCGAGACCCTACCTCAAAAAACCAAAAAAAAAAAAAAAAAGCATGAGCTCTGGTTTGTGACAGGACCATAAAGAACTGGGGACATTCAGAGTGACAGCCCCAGTTTCCCAGGGGGACAGGGCTGGAGGCTGTTCCAGCAGCAGGGTTGGGGGTCACTGAAGGCTGGAGAACAATTCCAGGAGTTAACAGGCAGAGAGAAGATTCCTGCTTGCCATTAGAGGCAAAGACAGAGATAGAGTGTTAGGGAGGGAGGGAGTTAGAGGTCAGCCTGGGCTACATGAGATCTTGCTTCAAAAGACAAACAACAGGGGCTAGAGAGATGGCTTGGTGGTTAAGGCACTTGCCTGCAAAGCCTAACAACCAGAATTCAATTCCATAGTACATACATAAAGCCAGATGTGGCACCTGCATCTGGAGCTCATTTGCAGCAGTTAGAGGCCCTGGCATGCTCATTCTCTCTCTCTTTCTCTCTGCTTGCAAATAATATTGAAAAAGAAAAGACAACAGAGCTAGGCATGGCGGGTCATACCTACAATCCCAGCTTTCAGAAGGCAGACATAGGAAAGAACATTGTGAGTTTGAGGCCAGCCTGGGCTCCAAAACTGACCAACCTACAAACAAGAGATATGCAGGGGAGGGGTAACCAAAACTAAATGTGTATGAAAAAAAAAACCATGCTACTTTGTAAACTAATTAAAAGTAAAATAATATTTAAATAATAAACAAAAAAAGGTACAAAGGCCAGGTACAGTGGTGCATGCTTATAGGAACTACAGGCTGAGGCAGGAGGATTGCTTGAGGCCAGGAGTTCAAGACCAGACTGGGCAACATAGGGAGACCCTGACTCAAACTAAAGTGCGGGGCTAGAGAGATGGCTCAGTGATTAAAGGCACTTGCTTGCAAAGCCTGCTGGTCCAGGCTCAATTCTCCAGTATACACATAAAGCCAGATACACAATGTGGTGCATGCATTTGGAATTCATTTTCAGTGGCAAGAGGCCCTGGCATGTCCATTGTCTCTTTCTCTCTCTGTCTCTCAAATAAATGAATAAATAAAAGCACATAGGCTGAGGGCTCAGGAGGTAAAGTGCTTGCTTGCCTTGCACGTCTGAGAACATGAGTTCAATCTTCAGTACCCACATAAAAGTGCTGGGTGTGCTGGTACATGCCTGTAGTCCAGTGCTGGGGAGGCAGAGATATGAGGCTGGCTGAAGCTTGCTAGCCAGTATAGCCTAATTAGTGAGCTCCAGAGCATTGTCCCCAAAAGAAGTGGACAGCATTCCTGAGGTTCACACCTGAGGTTGTCCTGTAGCCTCCACAAGCACGCGTTTACACATGCATGTGCACTCATACACATGTATACCACATCACCCATATGCCAATAAATAAAAAGCCTTACAGGCTGAGCTCCAGGACACTGTAGATTTGAACAGGAGCCTGAAGGCAGACCAACCTTGGCCTGTCCTTCCTTAGCTCGTTGCCTTGCTGAATGCCCACTGGTGAAGATTCTCCTGTGCCATTCATGAAGGCAGGAATGCAATTGTAAGTTCAGCCAAGGTCAGCCTTGGGCATCTCAGCCAAGATTGTGCCTCAAAAGAAAAAAAGTGTTAGGTGAACAAGTAGAAATTAGTAAATTAGTAAATCTCATGTTCCTCAGCATCGGAAGGTCAGATGACCTGAGGGCAGAAGTCTTTGGAAGCAGAGGGAAGATGTGGCAGCCTTGCCTTCTAGTACTGGGGCTTGGATGGGCAAAGGAAAAGGAGTAGGGGGTCCAGAGTTCACCAGTTCCTCTGCCCTCCACAGGCCTTGGATGATGCCAACAAAGGTATCATTGAAGAACTAAAGAAAACCAACTACAGGGAGCTACTGAAGGAAAAGACAGAGAACCGTGAGTTCCCGGATCCTGCGTGTTCCCCTTGGCCTTCTGTCCCAGCAGCCCTGGCCACACTGCTTGTCGCTCCCCCAGCCAGCAAGGCACTGCTCACCAAGCATTCTTGTGTGTGTGTGTATGTATGTATACATATGCTTCCATTTCTCTTAGGTGAAACCCGGTAATGGCATTCTGAGTCATAGGGTAAATGTATGCTTAACTTTCTTTTCTTTTTTTAGCTTTTTATTATTTATTATTATAATTATTATTATTTTGGTTTTTTGAGGTAGGGTCTTGCTCTAGCCCAGGGTGACCTGGAACTCACTCTGTGGTCTCAGGTTGGCCTTGAACTCACAGCTATCCTCCTACCTCTGCCTCCCAAGATTAAAGGTGTGTGCCACCACAACCAGCTTTTAACTTTTTATTGACAGCTTCTATAATTATAGGTATTAAACCATGATAATTCCCTCCTCACTCCACCCTCCCCCTCTCAAATCCACCCTCCATCATCTCCCTTTCCTCTCTCAATTAGTCTGTCTTTTATTTTTATTTATTTATTTATTTATTTATTTATTTATTTATTTATTTTGGTTTTTCAAGGTAGGGTCTCCCTCTAGTCCAGGCTGACCTGGAATTCACTGTGTAGTCTCAGGGTGGCCTAGAACTCATGGTGATCCTCCTACCTCTGCCTCCCGAGTGCTGGGATTAAAGGCATGCGCCACCACTCCCGGCTGTCTTTTATTTTGATACCATCATCATTTCCTTATTATAGTCAAGCGCCTTAACCGCAGAGCCACCGCTCCAGCATCTTTTCCTTATTCTGAAGGTCTTGTGTAGGAAGTGTCATGCACTGTGAAGTCATGAATATCAAGGCCATTTTTTGTCTGGAAGTTTGCATTGTAAGCAGTCCTACCCTTCCTTTGGCTCTTACAATCTTCCTGCCATCTTTCCACAATAGACCCTGAGCCTCGGAAAGTGTGATAGAGATGTCCCCATGCTGAACACTCCACTGTCACTTCTTCTCAGCACTGTGGTGTCTTTTGAGATATCCCAGTGGTCACTACCATCTGAAAAAGAAGCTGCTCAAGCCCAGAGTGAGAGTAGCATTAACATATGGGTATGCACATTTTAAAAAAGTGTTCATGGGCTGAAGAGATGGCTTAGCGGCTGAGTCGTTTGCCTGCAATGCAGAAGGACCAGAGTTCGATTCCCCAGTGCCCATATACAGCCGGATGCATGTGTCTGGAGTTCATTTGCAGTGGCTTGGAGGCCCTGGTGCACCCATATTCTCTGTCTCTCTCTCTCTCAAATAAATAAATAAAATATTTTTTAAAAAGTGTTCATAAGGCAGTTTGGTGGGAATAATATATGCATTTAGCCAGACAGCAGCAGGCATAACTCCCCTAGGGCTCTTGACCTCCCCCCGCGCAGGCTTCTGACTAGGTCTTCAGTCCCAGTCATGTCTTCCCTCCTGTGGAGCAGGCCTCCAGTCCAATTAAAGAGCAGTTGAAAGCCGGGCATGGTGGCGCACACCTTTAATCCCAGCACTCTGGAGGCAGAGGTAGGAGGATCGCCATGAGTTCAAGGCCACCCTGAGACTACACAGTGAATTACAGGTCAGCCTGGGCTAGAGCAAGACCCTACCTCGAAAAACCAAAAAAAAAAAAAAAAAAGCAGTTGGTTTTCCCCCACAATAGTTGGCACATTTGGCCTGGCTGTCTAGTCTTAAGGTTTTCAAGGTCCACTGCTGTTCACCCCCATTGATGACTTCTCTCTCCCATAGGGATGCATGCAGCCATGGCTTTTCCCAGCTTTCTGTCAGCTGGTTAACAGGGAGGAGGTTTCCAGCTCAGCTCCAGCTTGATTTCTCAGTGACCTGCAGCCCAAGCATATGTGGTTCGTCAGTAGTAGGGTCTTACCATTCTCATTCTGGTGGCAACCAAGAGCTTTGGCAATGGCCTGTAATGTTTTGGGGGCCTCAGGAACCTCCCTGGACAACAAGTCACAGGAAGGTATCCCATCCCTGGCACTGAAATTTTTCTAGTAACAATCTATAGCTTCAGGTGTGCCATTATCCAAAGAAGTAGGTTTCCATATGGCTTATTCTTTTTTTTTAAAATATTTTATTTATTCATTTTCAAGAAGAGAGAGAGAGAGAGAGAGAGAGAGAGAGAGAGAGAGAGAGAGAGAGAGTAAGTACACCAGGGCCACCACCTTGTTGGTCTGGCCCATGTGGGTCCTGGGGAATTGAACCCGTGGCCTCAGGCACTGCAGACAAGTGCCCTAACCGCTGAGCCATCGCTCCAGCCCCATATGGCTTATTCTAAACCTCTTCACTCTTCCTTTATTCAATCCCTTCTCCTGACCCCACTTAGGCCCTTGTATCCTTAGTAATCTGATCATTTACTTTACTTACATATGTATAGTACCCTCCCCTTAAATCTCCCCTCTCCTTCCTCACCTTTAGCTCATTTGTAGCTTACTGGCCTCTACTACTGACTTTTAACTCCAACTCACACACAAATCTAAACATTTGTAACTAGGATCCACATATGAGAGAGAAAGCATTTGGCTTTCTGGGCCTGGGGTACCTCACTTAGTATAATCCTTTCTAGATCCATCCATTTCTCTGCAAATTTCATTTTTCTTTACTGCTGAATAGTATTCCACTGTATAGATGAACCACATCTTAATTATCCATTCATCAATTGAGGGACATCTAGGCCAGTTCCTAGGTATTGTGAATAGAGCCGCAATAAACATGGATGAGCACTGGTCGTTAGCCCTTTGGAAGGCTGAAGAATCCCAGGTCCTCTCATGTCTGCTAGGATGGCACAATGGAGTAGCTGTACTCATCAGCAAGTAACAAGGCATCCAGGCAAAAAGCCACTTGTTTTGCCTGAAGACTTTATCTGTTTTTTGGGGGGGAGGGGTGATTTTTTTTGTTTGTTTTGTTTTTGAGGTAGTGTCTCACTGGAGCCCAGGCTGGCCTGGAATTCACTATGCAGTCTCAGGGTGGTCTTGAACTTCACGGCAATCCTCCTGCCTCTGGAATTAAAGGTGTGCACCTACTCTGCCTGCCAGGTGCTGGGACTAAAGGCATGCATCACCATCTGGCTTTTTGATTTTTTTGAGACAGGGTCTCACTCTATCCACTCTATCTGACCTGGAACTCTGTAGTCTCATTGTGGTCTCAAACTCATGGTGATCCTCCATCCTCCTGCCTCAGCCTCCTTTATGCTGGGACTAACGGTGTGCAGCACCACACTGGGCTGGAAACTGTATGTAGGCTGCCACCGGAAGGGCTGCCCACTCGGGGGAAGTCCTTCCTCCTTAGCTAATCATGGAAATGCCCACACTCAAGAGATGTGCTCTTGCTGGGCGTGGTGGCGCACGCCTTTAATCCCAGCACTCGGGAGGCAGAGGTAGGAGGATTGCCATGAGTTCTAGGCCACCCTGAGACTACATAGTGAATTCCAGGTCAGCCTGGACTAGAGCGAGACCCTACCTCGAAACCCCCCCCCCCAAAAAAAAGGAGATGTGCTCTTACTTGATTCCTGGGTGATCAAGTGGACAACAGAAGCGAACCATCACCAAGTCTGGCTGAGGCCAGTGTTCTGCAGGTCACTCACTTGCTCACTCGGGAAGGTGGTGCACAGCCACTCGCCCCACCTAGCTGGGGACCCTGCTTTGTCTGACAACTTCACTAAGGGCTTCCAGGGGAAAAGCAGGCCTCTGACCAATGGCTCCAGGCTCTGCTTGTCTCAGGGAAGGCTGATGGCAGAAGGGTGGGCAGGCCTGGAAGAGCAGACTGAGAAGAGTAGCAGCTGCTCTCCCCACGGTGCCTCCAGCTGGCATTCCTCCACCAGCCCTCAGGCACACCATCAAAGAAGTGCTTCATTTCCCTATGACACTGAGGCAGAGGGCTTAGAAACTCATGGTGCTTCCCATTCTTGGCCCCCTGATTCCAGAGCCTGGCCTTCTACCATGGATCTAGTTCTGACAACAGCCTTTGTGGACCCTCACCTCATATTGCAGTGGATCAAGGCCACCAGGACAGAACCCTCCAGTGCTCCAAGGTTTAATCCTTTCTGGTCCTCATGGTCATGGAGCAGAGCACCCAGATGAACAGCCTTTCTGTAGCACCTGCCATGTGGTAGCTGATCCCCTCAGAGAGGGTCTGGGCCTCTGCCCACAGCCCATGGCTGCACAAAGGAGCCACAGGAGCAATAAACAGAAGAGAGACAAGAATGGGCCAGTGCTCCAAAATGGCCACATCCTATGGTGTGATTCCATCTCTGAACAGCAGGGGGAAGCATTGCTTGTGTTTTCGCCTTCTGTTGGCTGTGAACCCAGAGAGCCTGTTCTAGACTAGCAGCTTCCAGGAGAGTGATAGGAGGCTCTGGAGGAGGGTGGTGATTTTTCTGTAATAATTGTTAAAAGCAAAGAGCAAGGATCCTGCTCAGGTGACCCTTTGCCTACAGCCTGCTCATCTGTTTACAGAACACCTAACCAATGATAGTTATGCTTCTCCAGAGTGAGGACCAGGACCTGGAGAAAAGAACCTGCTGTCATTTTCTAGCAGCTATGCCTTGTATTTTTTTTTTTAAATATTTTATTTATTTATTTTCAAGCAGAGAAATACAGAGAGAGAGAGCACCAGGGCCACCACCTTGTGGGTCTGGCATATGTGGGTACTGGGGAATTGAACCCGGGGCCTTAGGCACTGGAGGCAAGTGCCTTAACCACTGAGCTATCTCTCCAGCCCCTATGCCTTGTATTTTTAAGGGAGGAAAAATTTATGCTGGTTCAGGGTGTAAGGGGATATAGTCCATCACTGTGGTTTCTCACGTGATGTGGGCTAAGAAACCAGCACCTGCCATTTCCCCAATGGGGAAAGAGTCTGTGCTTTTGGGCCCAACTGTCTGGGGTTTGAATTCTGGCTCTGCTCTTATTTCCCTTATAGTGAGGACCTGCTGTGATTTCTGTCAATCTCACATCAGTGTTCATATGGTCAAATCCGCACCCTCTCACTTGATGCCAGAGCAAGGCTGCACTAGTCTCTGAAGTCCCTTTT
>PVHP010003816.1:21423-75635 GCA_004024765.1 Zapus hudsonius
ACCACCTGTAAGAGCCCTCACACCTCTTGTAAGAGCCCTCACACCACCTGTAAGAGTCCTCACACCACCAGTAAGAGCCCTCACACCTCATGTAAGAGCCCTCACACCAGTAAGAGCCCTCACACCACCTGTAAGGGTCCTCAACCACCTGTAAGAGCCCTCACACCCGTGTAAGAGCCCTCATACCACCTGTAAGAGCCCTCACACCTCCTGTAAGAACTCACACCACCTGTAAGCGCTTGTGACCACAGTCATTGTCGAGGCTTTTCTTCAGCTGACTCTTTGCCCATCTGTTTTTCAGAAGAGGTCACTGCGCTGATGGAGTTGCCCACAATAGTAACAGAGAAGGAGTCCAAGCGCGTGAGGGAAGACTCCGATAGGCTGTGGGACAGAGAGCAAACCGAGAGCGAGAAAGAGACAGACTCTGATGACCACAAACAGAAATCGGAAGCAGAAAAAAGCAAAAAAGCCTCAGAAGAGGACAGGACGCTGGTTGGAACGGGTGGGACAGAGCCCAGGGTAACTTACCCTTCAGATGAATCGGAATTAAATAGCAACGACTTAGAAGGCCTTGATAAGAGAACTGCAGACACAGACAGAGAAGGGGACAGCGGGCTGGGAAACCGCAGAGAAGAGGGAGACACTGAGAATACTGAAGAAATTGAAAGTTCATCATGATTCCCAAGGGCCACCAGGGACTGACTAGACCTAAGAGGTGAGATTTGTTAATAGGAAAGGTCACTCCACCTGCCACTGGTTTCCCATTAAATACACGTGTCTTTCACTTTTACAAGCCCTGTGTGTGTCCCTGAACTGCCTCAGGAGGGTGAAAAAGCAGGTTAGCTCCAGGATACCTGGACCCTTGGAGGGGAGGGGAAGGGAAGGGAAAGGTAGGGCATCACCCACGTGCTGTGCTCCGTGTGGACTCTGAGGCCTTGGGAGCAGAAGGGAGTGAGTGCTGAGGCTCTCAAGGGGTACAGGGAGGGACGTCCCCTGCCACAGAACAGCAGAGAACTCCACATAAGAACTTTTAAATGTACTTTTGCAAAAAATATTTGAGGGGGAGGAGAGAACGGGCATGTCAGGGCCCCCTGCCACCTCAAAGGAACAGATAGATGCATGTATCACTTCATCCCTATGTGTCCTGGGGACTTGAGCCCTGGCCATTAGGCTTTGTAAGAAAACGCCTTTAACAGTGGACTCATTCAAATTAACTTTTGTTTAAAAAAAAAAAAAAGGAAAGAAAGAAAGAAACAAGAAAAGAAAGTGTACTATGAACCCGCGACACCTTTAATCCCAGCACTGGGGGTGGGTTGGGAGCAGAGGTGGGAGGCTCGCCGTGGGTTCGAAGCCACTCTGAGGCCACATAGTGAATGAATTCCGGGTCAGCCTGGGCTGGAGCCCGAGAAAAACCAAACCAAAAGTGCACCATGGGTTCTATCAAGTGTGCACGACCCTGCCTCACTCAAGTCACCCTGATCGCCCGAGGACCAGCGAGGGACCCGCTTCCAGCAGGCGCCGCGGGCTTCCGCCGCCCCCACTCGAGTTTCGCTTTCCCGCGTGCGCGTGCGCAGAGCCCCGCCCGCTGCCCGGCCTATGAAAGGCGGAGAGCGCGCGCGGGCTCGGCCACCGTGAGACCCGTGTCCCTCGCGCAGGCGGGCGGCCCGAGACCCAGTGGCCCGCAAAGGCGGCGACGGCGACGCTCCGCTCATCATGGTGAGTGCACGCGTGGGGGCCGGAGCGGCGGACCGCGAACCAGAAAGCCCGAGTCCTGGGGGGCGGTCCCCGGGAGGAAGTGGCATGCAATTCCGGAGTTGAAGCCTCGGCGCTGGGGAAGGGCCCAGGGCACCGGGACCCACGGCACGCAGGTCGTCTGCACCCGGGACACCTTGGCTCGCAGGTGCAGCCCCCACCGGGTAGGCAGGCCCGCAGCAGGCTCGGAGCCCTGCCTTGCTGGGGGTTGGGGGGCAGAGGAGGTGGCGGGCGCTGAATGAAGCCCTTTGTCCCGTGCTCCCTGGCCCTGCCCCCACCAGCCCTCTGTGGGACCATTGTCTCCTCATCCCAGACAAGAGAGCATTATCTGCTGATGCCATTGTTGGGGGAAGGGAGGCAGGCTTTGGGGGACCCTCCTCCGCCCCCACCCTCCTCTGCACACCCCGAGCCAGGGCAGCTGTGGCTTCGCCCAGACACAGAGCCAGGGCCGCCAAGAGGACCTCCTTCCTTAAGAGGTGCCAAGAATACAAAAGTCAGGGCCAGGCCTCCCCGCGCTGCACGCTGGCACCCCAGGCAGGCGTGATCCTTGGGCCAGGAGAGCAAGAGGTTCCCGGTCTCCCCTCCCCAGCCCCCCTGCCCAGAGACTCAAGGGCCTGTGGGGAGGGTGGGGGAGGCCACCATTCCCCAGTGGGAAGGCATCCAGCACCCCGGGGTGCTTTAAGTCAGGCCAGAGCAGAGACAAGGGTCGGGGCCGTTGAGCTTTCTGGGCTGACATCTCCTCCTCCCTCTCCACACAGAACAGAAGCTTCTCCCAAAAGAGCCATACGTTCCTTCCCAAGATCTTCTTCCGAAAAATGTCCACGTCGGGGGCCAGGGACAAGCCGGAGTTGCAGTTCCCCTTCCTTCAGGACGAGGACACGGTGGCTGCGCTGCACGAGTGCAAGACGCTCTTCATCCTGCGCGGCCTGCCAGGCAGCGGCAAGTCCACGCTGGCCAGGGCCATCGTGGAGAAGTACCACAATGGCACCAAGATGGTGTCTGCTGACACCTACAAGATCACCCCGGGCTCTCGAGGGAGCTTCCCCGACGAGTACAAGCGACTGGATGAGGACCTGGCTGCCTACTGCCGCCGGGAGATCAGGGTTCTGGTGTTGGACGACACCAACCACGAGCGCGAGCGGCTGGAGCAGCTCTTCGAGATGGCTGACCAGTACCAGTACCAGGTGGTGCTGGTGGAGCCCAAGACGGCCTGGCGGCTGGACTGTGCCCAGCTCAAGGAGAAGAACCAGTGGCAGCTGTCGGCCGACGATCTGAAGAAGCTGAAGCCCGGGCTGGAGAAGGACTTCCTGCCGCTCTTCTTCGGCTGGTTCCTGACCAAGAAGAGTTCGGAGACCCTCCGCAAGGTTGGCCAGGTCTTTCTGGAGGAGCTGGGGCATCACAAGGCCTTCAAGAAGGAGCTTCGGCACTGTAGGTGAAGGGGGCCCCCGGAGATGGGGACGTGGGGCAGGGAAGCGAAACCCCTGTACTGTTCACCTCTTGTAAACCTCCATGAGCCCTGAGTGGTGGCACACAGGCTGAGGTAGGAGGATCACAGAGTTTGAGGCCAGCCTGGGCTACAGGGAGATCCTGCCTCAGGATGTGGTGTGAGGTGGGGAGTGCAGGTGGAGGCTCGCAGAAGCAGCCAGAAGGTGGTCCTCACAAAGGTACCCTTTGGTAGAGGAAACAGGTGGGCCCAGAGTTCCTTTCCTTCCATCCCTCTTCCCACCAGTACCCCTGTTCCAGCCTGTATCTGGACCGCCATCTGTGTCTTGGAGGTGGTACTCTAACCACCTAGGGTTGTCAGAACCATGTTCCCGAACAAAATGGCAGCCTACACTGCCAAGGAAGCAAAATCAAGACTGGTGACTTTAGCCAGGTGTGGTGGCGCACGCCTTTTAATCCCAGCACTCTGGAGGCAGAGGTAGAAGGATCGCCATGAGTTCAAGGCCACCCTGAGACTACATAGTGAATTCCAGGTCAGCCTGGGCTAGAGTAAGACCCTACCTCAACAAACCAAAAAAAAAAAAAAAAATACTGGTGACTTTGCTGGGGGGGGGCGTCCCAGGTCCCCCATGGCATCCCAGGGCTCTAGAGAACCCAGTGTAAAACCACTCACTCTCCCCCATGGGGGACAGACCCAGGACGGATGGACAGATGTGGGATTGCCACCAGGACCTGGTAGGGTTCCAGCAGGGTTCTCTTCTGGCAGGGGCTGTTGGCTCTAGGGACATGGTGGGGTCTTGGTGGGCCCCATTTCCCTGCAGTGACCCACTAATCTTTCCATGCCTTTAATCCCCCCCCCCCTTTTTTGAGGTAAGGTCTCACTCTAGCTCAGGTAGTCCCAGGCTGGCCTCAAACTCACAGGGATCCTCCTACTTCTGCCTCCTGAGTGCTAGGATTAAAGGTTTATTTTTGGTCTGTTTGAGATAGTGTTCTGTGTAGCCCTGGCTGGCCTAGAACTTGCTATGTAGATTAGGATGACCTCTGACTTGGGGCACTCCTCCTGTCTCCTGAGTGCTGGGGTTACAGGGGTACACTATGATGCCCAGTCCCTTTTGAGCCATTGCTAGCCCCACCCACTGATTTTAGATTATGGGCAGGCTTGGAATAACCTCCCCATTTCTTTCTTAGTTCAGAGGCAGGTCCTTGCTACCTGTGTGATCCTCAGAGAACTTTTTTCTAGGCTTCTAAGGCTTGAACTCTGCAGGGAAATGTGGTACCTGCCAGGACACTGGCCAGGCATCAGTCAACCCCATTCCTGTGAATGAGAGGGAAGCTCAGAGAGCCAGGGCTCCTGGTCAGAGCTGGCGGCGCTGCCCTGGGCATGACCGCTGCTTTGACACTGGAATACGTTTCTGCCCAGGGTTTGGCAGGAGAGATGTCATGGGCAAGAACAAGGCATTCTACCTATGGAGGGTGAGAGACATCTTCATAGGGATTGACCTTTGGAAATAGGAAAAAGCCATGAGGACTTGGAGTCTGTTAGATGACCTTCTGACACTGCTGGCCTTACCCAGAACTCTTCACGCCCTAGGCCCTTAGCACACCTTCCTCCCCCAAGCGTCCTCGTGGGCCCGTGTGAAACAGGAGCTAGTAATACTGGGTGGCCCTGGGGAACTGAGATGTATGACACCCTAGTTGTAGTGGACGGACAGATCAGGATTAACCATTGCCTTAGGACAGGTGACCCTAGTGGCAGCGTGCTGCTTGTGCCCAACTTTCCACTGCTGCACATCGTTCTCACTCTGTCTTCCCACCCTGATTTGCACGACTTGCTTTCCCCTTCAGGTAATGCTCCACCACTGTAGTCAGGGAGGTAGTGAACCCAGGGCCTTATTCATGCTAAACAAGCACTCTGCCAAGAAGCTACACACCTTCCCTGAAATACCCTTTTAATAGTATTTTGGTTTTTTCTAGGTAGGGTCTCACTCTAGCCCAGGCTGACCTGGAACTCACCCTATAGCCCCAGGCTGGCCTCCAATCTTCCTAACTCAGCCTCCCTCTGAATGCTGGGATTAAAGAGGAGTACCACCACACCTGACCTTAAAAAAATACTTTCTTTCTTAAGTATTTGAGAGACACAGAGAGAGAGAATGGGCACACCAGGACCTCCTGCCACTGCAAAGAACTCCAGATGAGATTCATGCACCACTTTCTGCACCTGGCTTTGCATGGGTGCTGGGGAATTGAACTTGGGCTGTTGGTGTTTGATTTACAAGCAAACATCTTCAACTACTGAGCCATCTCTCCAGCCCCCTATTTCTTTTATTAAAATTTTATTGGTTTACTGAAACATTGTTTCAAATTCTAAAGTTAACCAGCTAACATGGGAATGCAGTAAAGAATCTGTGTGTAGTTGTCAGTTTTTTTTCTTCTGGGCCTGCATGGTCTTTGTGGTCGGTTGTTGGTAGGCCCTGCTCCCTGCCATGCGTTCTCTCTCTCTCCCCTGCAGTTCTCCCTGGGGATGAAACCAGGGAGAAGATTGAACTGGTCAGCTACTTTGGGAAGAGACCCCCAGGCGTGCTGCACTGCACAACCAAGTTCTGTGATTACGGGAAGGAGGCCGGGGCAGAGGAGTACGCCCTGCAGGACGTGAGTTCTCCCAGGGGCTCTGGGTGGACAAGGGGGCTCTGGGCAGGGAACAGACAGCACACAGCTGGAGAAGAGGACCCTCCTCTCCCGGGCTTAGTCTCCACACCTCTGTCACTCCTCTCAGGAGCTCACCAGTGCATTTGTCCCTAGGGCCTGCTGGGATGCCTTTTCCTTCTGCAGATTCCTAGGGAAGGCTGGGCATAGCAGACTCCTGCTCTGGCTCCTGGGAGACCATGTCAAATTCCAAAGCCAAAGGCTAAGGACCCTTTATTCCAGAGGCTTTTGTCTAGCTCTGGGGCCTAGCCATGTCCCCAGAATGAGTGGCTGAGGATCTGGAGCTTCCTGACACAGAAGTCGCCTGCACAGATGCAGCAATTCTTTTTCGAGGTAGGGTCTCGCTCTAGCCCAGGCTGACCTGGAATTCACTATGTAGTCTCAGGGTGGCCTGGAACTCATGGTGATCCTACCTCTGCCTCCCAAATGCTGGGATTAAAGGCGTGCGCTACCACGCCTGGCTCCAGATGGAGCAATTCTTAATGCCAAGCATGTTGCCCAAATCCACGTTCCCAACCTCTAAGGTTGCCTTCCCAGACTCTCCACCCTCTCTTGCTTCTCAACCATCTCATCTGTTGGCTTACTGGTCAACTCCACTAAAGTGGCAGCTCTCCAAGGGCCAGGCGTTGTTAGCTTTATTCACCTGTGTTCCCAGTCCCCTAGCCCAGTGGGACAGCTATATTTATATGCCACTTGCCACCAGGCCATTCACCTGTTGGAACAAGACTTGTGAACAAAAGGATTTTATTCAAGTTGGGGAGATGGCTCAGTGGACAAAGTGTTTGCCACACACTTGTGCCTCACACAAGTGTGAAGACTTGAATTTGGATCCCTAGCAACCATATAAAATGTTGGGTGGGAATTAGGGCCCACCTGTAATCCCCAAGGCAAGCTGGCTAGCTGAGTAGCTGAATTGGTGAGCTCTGGACTTGAGATACTGCCTCAGTACATAAGGCAGAGAGCAAGCGAGACACCTAACATCAACCTCCGGCCTGTGCACATGGGGGGGGGGCGGTGATCCTTTGCACACACCTTTAATCCCAGCACTGGGGAGGCAGAGGTAGGAGTTTGAGGCCAGCCTGGATTACAGAGTGAGTTTCCAGGTCAGCCTGGGCTCGAGTGAGACACTGCCTAGGAAAAAACAAATAATAAACAAAAAAGGTTTTTTGATGGATCAGGTCAGATGAACTTTCTGGAAGACATCTGGGTGAACCATGGTGTGGTGAGTGGATGCCGAGCTGTGGAGGAGCTCTGGAGCAGGCTGCTGTTCTCTAGTTCATGAAGAACTAGCAGAGAGGCTAGCAGCGCTTGGCCCTGTACCTTTGAGCACTTGGCACACAGAAAGCCTGGCTTCCACCTGCTGCCTACCTCTCTGGGCGCATTCATTTTTCTCACCTTAGCTTGAGAAGCTTGTGCCGTAGTTGTTTGGCTGCTCTGCCTTTAACAAGGACCTCTAAGAGGTGGGAGGATTGCTATGAGTTTGTGGTGACCCCTGACACTACATAGTGAGTTCCAGGTCAGCCTGAGCTAGAGGGAGACCCTACCTCTAAAAAAACAAAGTCACCAAAAAAGACCTCTGCACAGCTGTGCTCACTCCTCTCTCTCCAGGTGGTGAAGAAATCTTATTGCAAGGCCTTCACACTGACCATCTCTGCCCTCTTTGTGACACCCAAGACAACGGGGGCCCAGGTGGTGCTAAGTGAGCAGGAGCTGCTGCTGTGGCCGAGTGACACAGACAAGCTGTCTTCTGATGGCCTGCCTCGGGGGAGCCGTGCTCACATCACCCTGGGCTGTGCGGCTGGGGTGCCACCCAAGCAGACAGGCCTTGACCTCTTAGAGATTGTGCGGCAGGAAAAGGGGGGCAGCCGAGGTGAGGAGGTGGGTGAGCTGACCCGGGGCAAACTCTACTCCTTGGGTAATGGGCGCTGGATGCTGAGCTTGGCCAAGAAGATTGAGGTCAAGACCATCTTCACGGGATACTACGGAAAGGGTGAACCTGTGCCCACGCACGGCAGCCGGAAAGGGGGTGCCTTCCAGTCTTGCACCATCATCTGAGCTTCTTATACTGTACCCTCTACTCTTTAGAAGGGAGGGGTGGACAGGGCAACATGCCCTCCACTTGATTTTTAAAGATTTTTTTTTTTTTTTTTTTACACTCAGTTAACCTACCTGTAACTTTTTAAGAATTTGTAAAATAACTGCCTGTCTCTTCCT
This sequence comes from Zapus hudsonius, assembly GCA_004024765.1. Classification (NCBI taxonomy): domain Eukaryota; kingdom Metazoa; phylum Chordata; class Mammalia; order Rodentia; family Dipodidae; genus Zapus; species Zapus hudsonius. The sequence goes on from PVHP010003816.1 coordinate 29,536, forward strand.
GTCCACCCCCTTCTCCTCTAACCCTCAAGCTCTCAACACAAGATGGTGGGCAGACAGCACCCAGGAACCTAGATCCAAGCTGGTAGGACTGAACCACTAGGCCTGGAACTATACCTGCCCCACCTCTAGCCTGGCTCAGCACCGCCCAGAGTTGGGTTATTGGGAGACACCTCAGAACCACAAGCACGGTACTGTGGGCAGTGGGGACCACTGCCACAAAAACAAAAACCGGTGGCTTTGAGAAGGGGAGCATCCTGGTGTCAACCCCATTTCTTAATCACTGGAGTCCCTGGAAGGCTGGGGCTGTTTAGTAGGGTAAAAAAGGGGGGCTCACCTCCCGTCTTTGGTCCTACCTAAGTCCCCACCCCCTTCTTCACACTGGAACTACGTTAACAGTTCAATCTCTAGGAAGACAGAACAGTAACCAGCAGTCCAGTTCAGGCTGCTTACGGTCCTCATCCCAGGAGGGGAAGGGCTGGCTTTCCCAGGGCATGGCCCTGTCGTGTGGCTGGATATCCTGGCCAGAGATGTGGCCGGGGGAATTTCAGCCCTGCTGTCTTGCCTATCTGGCCTCCATGGTGCCTTCTCTAAAGGGGGCAGGTGGGCACCAAGAGCCAGTGGAGGAGACCCCAAGCTGGCAAGGACAAACCCCATCTGCTGCTCTGGGAGACTCTGAACCTAGTCCATGTGCTGTGGTTTCTGGGGTACTTTCCACTGCCCTCTTGCTCAGTAACAGGACCTTGCTAATCAGGCTGTCACTCAACAAGTGTTTCCGATTTAAGTTCCTATCCTGGTTTCACCCAACCTCAGCAGCTTGTAAAACTGATAAATAAATCATGTTAATCCTAGCTGCGTGCAGTCTCTCTCACCCCTCAATCCCAGTTCAGCCTTCCCTGGGCCCAGGGCTGGGTATATTAGGACTGGCTTTGTCCCACAGCTTGGGGCCATCGGTCCTGTCTCCCCTCTGCTTGCTGGACACAGCTGTGATGAGGTTGGGCAGTTGAACAGTGTCTGCTTTCATGAGAAGGCAGAAAGGAGAGGCTGGACTCAAGACTCACGCAGGAGGTGGGGGTTGGCTGAGAGCAAGGGGCACAGAGCACAAAGCCTCTATCTGCCATTGACTAGGGCAATAGACACCTCCAGCCCAGTTCAATTTTAATAAGAGTTCTAGTGTAGCTTTCCCAGTTCTCTGAGGAAGGCCCTAAGTCAGTGAGTGCTCTTCAAACACAAGGAAAGACGGTCAATAGTTAGCTTTTTCCAGGGCACAAGGCCAAGACGACACATGGGAAATGAATTAAGCCATCACTTCACTATGGCCCTAGGCAACTAGGGGAGTGGGGGGGACTAAAAAGAAAAGGGCAGAGCAGCTTCTCTGGCCATGAGAAATCCAGCTCTAGGTACAGATAGGCACATGTATCTGCCCAGGACTAAAGAGGGCTGTTCTGGACTGGTTCCTTCTCCAGCTTGCCTGCCATATGCAGAGGAGAACAGGTGGGCATTTACAGAAAATGTTGATTGCAACCATGGAAGCCCAATGCCAGTGACCAGACCAGGGCTTCCTGGTATTTAATAGGAGTTCTAGGAGCAAGCTGGGTGGAGTAATTCACGCCTGCAACCCCAGCTCCTGGGAAGCTGAGGCAGGTCCTTTTATTGGAGGCCAACCTGGACTAGAGTGAAGCCATCCCAAAGACCAGCTGGGCATGGTGGTGCATGTCTTTAGTCCCAGCACTTAAGAGGCTGAGTTGGGAGGATTACCTATAAATTCAAGGCCAATCTGGGACCATGGAGTGGGACCCTGCCTCCAAAAAATAAATAAATAAATAAAAGCCAAGACCCATAGAAGCCTGTAAAATGCCCCATCCAAGTGAACATAGCTCCACTCCAGTGTGATTTCTGGTGGTCCTATTATATACTCCACATGTAAGTCCATGTCAAGGACAGGTCCATGCCCAAGGCCAAGTTCTGGCCACAGACTGGAGGGACACAAAGCAGCTGCCAGAGCCAAGGGCCAGAAAGGGCTCAAAACATTTTATTATTTTTATCTTTTTTAATAAAGTTAAACAATAAAACAAAATTCACAAGCTGCCTCCCTGACCACCCCCCACCTCCCTCCCCTCCCAACCTTCGGTGCTGGCTCCCTTTCCTTCACCCCACTCACACAGACACAGGGCACCCAACTGAGAAAACGAAACTGCTCTAAGTACACGGAGACATGATGGAGGAGGTGAACTGTGTCCACATTCAAGGTTAAACTGAGCAAGTCTGCATTTTCTGGGTTCTGAGTGATTGTCCTTCATTAGCCAAATTGAAAAAAGAAATTCCCTGGACCAGATGCTGTAAGGGAAAAGAGGAGCTTGTTAGTGGGCTCTGGATTTTCTCAAGAAAATCACTGCTTTCAACCCAAAAGAAATGCCAATAGTATCAACAGCCCATAGGTAAGTGTTTTGGGGACTGGAGAGATGACTCAGTGGTTAAGGTACTTGCCTGTAAAGTCTAACGACCCCATGCACCCATTCTCATTCTCTCTCTCCTTGTATATATTTAGGTGTTTTCCTGTGCTAGGATGTGTGCTTCAGGACCTCATGCATGCTAGGCTTTGCAAGCACTCTGCTGCTGGGCCACAGCTTAGCTGTGAGCAGCTACTAACACCTTTGCTTGCTGCCCTGCTACCAAGCAGCTCAGACACTCTGCAAATGGTCCCAAGGCCAGGTGAGCCTGGGAAGCTCTCAGCAGCACCTGAGTGGATAAGAGGATTTAGCTGCCTCCACTCACTGATGTCTCCCAACTTGCCAGAAGCTGTCTGAGTGGGGAGTCCTGCTGGCTTCTAGTTTGGGAACTCTCAACAGTAAGCACACCCACCTTCAAAGCTGAAGCCCCCAGGACCACCGAAGAATGCCTTGAAGATATTGTTTGCATCAAAGTCTGGGGAGAAGCATGGAAGGGAGGGGAAGAAGGAAACAGGTGTGAATACTAGGTCATCAAAGAACTCAGATCCACTCTTTCCCAGTGCTCTAGTCTAGGTATCAGCAAGGCAGCCCACCCAAGGGAAACTGCTGACCCCACTCCTGGGCACGTCCCCTTCCAGGTCAGTCTGGAAGGAGAGCTTTCTCTGCCTCAACCTGCCCTGCTGGGCAGTGCCTCCCTGTCATGCAGGGCTGCTACTGAAAATCCAGTGGACATAGAGGTCCTGACTGCCTAGCGTTGTACTCTTTCTTGCCCAGGTATGACAGCCCCAACTCATCTCCTCCAGCTGATCCCACAACCAACTTCTGTGACAGTGTATCTGCTCACATGCCACTTTCTGGTCACTTACAGAGACTCCCCCTCTGGAATGACTTTAGAAAAAACCCCAACATTTTACAGGCATCAACTTCATCCCAGGTGCCCGGAACAACTCACCACCCATATTCATGCCCTCCTCATCCAGGTCCTGTCCGCTATCATAGCGAGTCTTTTTCTTGGGATCAGAAAGGATAGTAAAGGCCTCTCCCACTTCCTTGAATTTCTTCTCCTCCTCTTTCTGAACCTCAGCACTGGCTCCACTGTGCCGATCTAGAGAGATAAAACCAGGGTTGCAAGAAAAGCAGTTTAAGTGAAAACCTGCTTTTATGATTGATTCTGGAACTTGGTACCTCCCACAAGCTGGAGAGGATAGCTGCAGGCAGGCAAGCTCTTCCCACCTTGCCCCTCGTCACCCCTCCCTGCCAGACTTCTCTACCTGGATGGTGCATCAAGGCCCGTTTCCGGTAAGCTTTCTTGATCTCATCCTCAGAGGCATTTTTGTCCACTCCTAGAATCTTGTAGTAATCTTTCCTCTTACTCTTCTTCAGTTCTAGCTGTGCATTTTTTAGGAGCTGTTTATGTTCTGGAGAGAGACACGTGGCGTCGATGCACAAACCTGGTTTCCCTTGCCAGGACCCAGCCCAGCTGCCCAGGAGGCAGAAGCCTTGGTAACCACACCCTCAGCTTTTAGAATGCATTTTGCCCCCAAATAAAGGAAGTGAAAGTGGAATAGAAAGTGCCTGAGCCCCACCCAGAGCTCTGTTGGCTTCTTCCTGGTGATCAAATAAGTGCCAGGTACACATACATCCCTGAGCCCTAAATCAAATGACCTGGTGCCCAGAGTTCCCAAAGAACCAAGTGCTCTCAAACCCCATTACCTTTTGTTTTCTCCGTCTGATACACTTTCTCATAATCCCGCACTGCTTCTTCATACTGCTCTGTGTCCATGTAACTGAGAAGGAAGTACAGGGCAATACAGTGCTCAGACACAAGTAGCGATGCCTACAGGACCACTAAGGGAAGAGGCATGGCTCAAGAAAGAGACAAACTCTTGGTGAGACGCTTCATGAGATGGAAGAATCTTTAATCTAAAGAGAACTAGCTGTAAATTTCTCGAAGAAAAGAGACAGGGCTCATGGCACTTGCAGCCAGCCAGCAAAGTAATGCTCTGCTTCAAGTAGTAAGTACTCAAGGGGAGTTTCTGGCAACAGTACTGACCCAAAGGCAGCTGGATGGCCTCAGAAAAGGCAATGTTAACTCAATTACCCAGTATTGAAACACAAGAGAAAAATTATCAGGTGAGATAAACAGTTAGGAAAGAGCTTTGGAAGCTTCACTGCTACAAACATGCAGTGCTAGCCCCAATCCAAGGTAGAAGTGAGATTAGTGAGCCAGTAGAAGGGTCAAGTTCAGGGTGGTAGCTGCTGGCAAATGCTTCCATTAAGAGTGGTCAATTTGAGAAAGAAAAGAGAATCTCAACACAGGCTTCCTTCTATTTCAGAAGCACAAGCAAAAAGAGGGATCCCTGGGCTAAAATGGGAGGTAACTAACTTAACAGGCTGATTGCCAGCCTTGAAAATGTCATGCCCACAGAAGCAAGTAGTTTTCCTGTTTCCAAGTCCTGATGGGACCATCTAACAGAGACACGCCAACTGCTAGGAATGGGATGAGGCCATGCAGCGTAGCTAGCTACTGCACACTGGGGATTCAGCTGATCCATCTTTCACACTGGTCATCTTTAGCCCTAGAGGCCGGGCAGGAAGACCCATGGCCATGTGGCTGGCAGAAGGAAAATTCCACATCTTAGGCGTTTCTGAATTCCTGGAAACACCTTAATCCGTAACCTTAAAAACCCAATGTCCTACAGACACAGAGCACTAATGATACTAGGAACGCAGCAAACCTACTTACAGAAGGAAGCAGAATTGTAAGTAAAAGAAAACAACTGGTATTCCTGAATGAGACTGGACACAGGAGCATTCCCGACAAACTTTCTAGGCCTGTCTGTATATAATGTATTCAGTAAGTCACACCACAGCACTTCACATTCCTTTGCTGTTTTTTTCTGAGCTAGGGTCTCACTCTAGCCCAAGCTGACCTGGAACTCATAGCAATCCTCCTACCTCTGTCTCCCAGAGTGCTGGGATTAAAGGTGTGTGCCACCATACCAGGCTTTGAGACTGTGTCTTTGTGTTTTTAATTTTTTATTTATTTGTATATGTGGGCATACCAGTGTCTCTTACTATAGCAAATGAATGCTTGCCTGCTAGGGAATCAAACCTGGGCAGGCAGGCTTTGCAAGCCATCTCCCAGCCCCAGGACAGGCTCTTTATTATTCTGTAGCCCAAGCTGCCCTCTTGCCTCAGCCTCACAAGCCCTGGGATGCAGGCATGAGCACTACAGCTGCTTAGAAGAGGTCCGTTCATGCTAGTCCTTGGTACTATTACTGCCCAGAGAAAATTCTCGGTGGATTCAAGAGCAAGATGAGCAAAATGTTAGGGAACACCTAGAACCTGGGACAGATCACCTTGTCAGAACAGGAGTCCCCTCTGTTCAAAACATTCACTAGTTAGGATCTATCAAAAAGAGGTTTCTCATATTGCTGTGAGATGGACCCAAATTTAACTTGCTTTCAACCACAGGATTGTCTTCTCTCACCCGAGAACAGGGTAGGTATAACCCTCAACTATGAAGAAGATACTTCGTCCTTCTCTTTTAAGCACATACATTTACTCAACAAAACATTTACTGGGTGAACACTGATGTGTCAAGCACTGTGCCAGTTAGAGCAAAAGTGAACACAAAATCAAGTCTTCAAAGGAAATGAATTTACATGTTAACGAAAGTAATTTGGGTCAGGCATCAGAGGAAACTTACTGACCGTGAGGGGCGTTAGACACAGGCATGGGAGACTGAGGGAGCTTGTGCAATCTCCTCCGCTGGAGGTCTATAAAGATAGTCTAGGGCTGGAACAATCCCACCTAGAGGCAGGGGGAAGGACCAAATGACCTCACAACATCCCTGGGTCTGCTTCATCAACCACAATGCAATTCCCCTGGTCGGCCAGCGCAAATCCCTCTTCCCCCCACCCTCCAGAGGCACTTACCACTGAGCTCTTCTCAAGTAGGCCTTGATGTAGGTGTCATCAAGCTTCACTGCATTTGTGCAGTCTTCTATCGCATCATCGAGTTTCCTGAGCTAAAGGAGAGAGAACAATCACACTTCAGATCACTCATCACCGAGCGAGCCCAGAAGCCGTGACTATGGGAGGATAGGTCAGTCATGCTAGGTCTCTGCCATATAGACTCTTGTTCTTGGTAACTGGGAAAGCCAGTTACCTAAGAGAACTAGAGACACCAGATTAAAATTGGTTTCTCTACTACACGATGCAAGCTGCAGTTATCTGCCAGGATGGACTGCTTCTACCAGTCTATGTCAGTGTACAACTAAAGCAGCAGGCAGAAGAGCAGTTTCTGCCCTCTCCATTCTTTCAGAGGCTGACTAAAGCTTTAAAAAGATTGCATTTATTAACTGCTAGAATTCCACAGGGGCAAGAAGCGTATTTGTCATTTCTCATGGTACTCAGGGCCACAAGATGATTCTCGCTGTTTGCATGGTGACCACCAGTTATGCTTGAGTGGGAAATAGTCTCTCCTAAAAAATACAGAATCTTAAGCTGGGAAAATGACCCAGTGGTTAAAGACACTTGCTTGCTAAGCCTGTGAGCCCAGGTTCAAGCCCCCAGTACCTACATAAAGCCAGACATTCAAAGTGGCACATGTGCCTGGAGTTTGTCTGTAGCAGCAAGAGGCCCTGGTATGCTCATATATTTATTTTCTCTTTTTTTCTCAAATAAATAAAAACAAAATAAAAAATAAATGATCTCTTACTCAAACAAACAGCAGCAAAAATACTTGCTTAAAATGACTCTGAAGTCCATAGCCCTTACTTACTGGAGGAAGAGACTTTGATGAAGAACAGGTAGGAATATCCTTTCAAACAGTTCCTTGAGTATTCCTAAATGCCACAGAAAAGACACTCGCCTCTCTGAAGGTAGTTCTCTCTGTGTGTGTGTGTGTGTGTGTGTTTTCTTTTTTGGTGTGTGTGAGGTAGGGTCTCACTTTAGCCTAGGTTGACCTGGAATTTACTATGTAGTCGCAGGCTGGCCTCAAACTCCCAGTGATCCTCCTAGAAGGTAGTTCTTAGCAAGCTGAGGTTAATTTCCTCTTTGATCTGGCTTATTCTCAATGCACAGACTTCTGAAGACTTCTTTGATCCTTTAAAAATATCTCCATAAGCCCCCTGACCTAGACCACTTACCTTGGAATTAACCGTACCCCGATTACAGTAGAGTTTAGCATTTGTTTTTATATTGTTGGGATCTATCCCCAGGGCTTCTGAGTATAGTTCATATGCTAGCTTGAAATTTCCTTCCTTAAATGCTTTATTTCCATCTTCTTTCTTTGCTTTAAGGGCTTTGGCATTCTACAGAGAAAAGCACAGAACAGTTAGTCACATCCAGAAAACCTCAGGCCACTACCCACTGAGGCCAGCCTTCTCAGTCCTTCAATCCTAGGAGTTAGGCCTCACATAGCTCACTCACCACTGGACTCACTGATGCTTCTGGTGCTGGGGATCAAGCCCAGGGCTTAATGCATGCTACACAAGCACTCTACCACTGAGCTACAACCCTAACCTCACTCAACTATCTTTCCTATTCAGATCATGCCGAGAACTTACTCTGCAAGCAATGCAGGCCTTCTCGTGGTCAGGAGCCATCCTGAGAGCCTGTACGAAAAACTGAACCGCCTTCTCAATACAATCTTCATAATATAGGCAAAGACCTCGCACATATAGAGCGTCTGCATTGGTGGAATCCATGCGTAAAATGTCACTGCAATAGCCAGAAAGGAACATGCTCAGTTAGGGTGTGGAATTTCTTGGGCCATTCTCTACCATTTGTGGCCAGTCTGTTCCTCGACCATGTATCTGGTATCTAAAGTGTTCATAGGTAAACACATTTCCAAGAATTCTTCCCAAACTTGCCAAAATAAACTGTCAACATTTATCTTTAATATCGTCTTTTTTCTTTCAATGCAGTACTAGGGATTAAACATGGGGCCTTGTGCACACTAGACCAGGTTCCTGACTGCAGCCACACCCCTAGCCTAACACATTTCTTGTATCTTGGGATCCTTATCAGACTAGACTAAGGGTGGGCATATTACAGCCCTCAGGGCCAAAGCCTTTCTGCATTTTTTTCCTTTCCCTTTTTTGATGCTAGGATCCAACTACAGCCCTATCTTTAGCCACACACCAACCACTCTCTGCTACGGTTTGTAAATAAAATCAGCAGAGCTGAGCAGTTGCAACTGAGACCCATAGCCTGTAAAGGCTGGCTATCTGGCTGTTTAGAGTTTGCTAACCCCTGGGGTGGAAGGAAAAATACATGAGAATAAAAACACCCAGAAATTCACATCACTCAATCTGTTCTTTCATATACTACTCAAGCACCTGCTATTCCTATATTCTCTATACCTTGTGAGTCTTCTACTCTGGTCTAACCTTTGGCTTTAAGTCCCAGGAAGGTCTGAACAGCTCTCGCTGGCATACCCACAGCTCTTATGTGGAGAGCAGGCAGCCAGCATCAACACAACACTATTTGTCATCTTTAATTTTTTTTTTTTACTTTATTATTTATTTCCAAGGAGAAAGAGAGAAGAGAGAAGAAAAAAAAAAATTGGGCATACCAGGGCCTTCTACCACTGCAAACAAACTCAGACACATTTGCCACTTTGTGTACCTGGCTTTACGTGGGTGGGTACTAGGGAATCGAACTTGGGTCATCAAGTTTTGCAAGCAAGCACCTTGATCACTAAGCCATCTCCCCAGCCCCACTATCTGGCATGTGAATGATGATGCACTGTTGTGACTACATACCTGGCCACAGACTGTGCTTCTGGATACCGACCCAGCATTGCCAGACACTCTGCTTTGAGGATTTTGAAGCGATGGCAGGCAGGGGCAAATTCTAGGGCACGGTCCATGCAGAAAACAACCTATGGGGAAGAAGTGAGCAAGAAGGCTTCAAGAAGTGTTCTCACTGTGGTTTGGTCTTAGCAACAGACCCAAAGCTGAAAGAAGTTCCCTGGTCCACTGTTGCAGGAAAGTAATTTAAAAACGAAGGCACTGAAATGGAAACAGTTGAACCATATGATAATGACAATAGCAAACATTTACTATGCACTTTATTAACCCATTGAATTATCACAACCATTTTATTTTATTTAAAAAAAACTTTAACCAGGCATGATGACACACACCTTTAATCCCAGCACTTGAGAGGCAACCCTGAGACTCCATAGTGAATTCCAGGTCAGCCTGGGCTAGAGCAAGACCTCACCTCAAACAAACAAACCAAACAAAAATAACTTATGTGCAAGCAGAGAGATACAGACACACACACACACACACACACACACACACACACACACACACACACACACAGAGAAAGAGAGAGAGAAAGAAAGAGAGAAAGAGAGAGAGAAAGAAAGAGAGAAAGAGAGAGAGAAAGAAAGAAAGAGAGAGAGAGAAAGAGAGAGAGAGAGAGAGAGAGAGAGAGAGAGAGGGAGGGAGGGGGGAATTAAGTGTGTAGGGGTACCAGGGCCTTTAGCCACTGTAAACAAACTCCAGATGCATGTACCACTTTGCGCATCTGGCTTATGTGGGTACTAAGGAACTGAACCCTGGCCCTTGGGCACGGGAGGCAAGTGCCTTAACCACTGAGCAATCTCTCTAGTCACACCATTTTATAAGGAATAGCATTACTTATTTTAGAGATGAGAGAACTAAGGAACAGAGAACCAAGCAATGCTTGAGATACTCATCTTGCAGGTGAAAGGAACACATATGCTGGGACTCTGGAGCCTAGAACTTTTAATTATGGGGCTAAGCCGCCTCCACAGTGAATCTTGGGACTGTGATCTAAGCTCATGTTAGTTTCACAAACACCGGTGTTTACTACTTTGCATAATTTATCAGGCTCAGCATACCAAGCAAGACAATGAACAGCAAAAACAACCTCATGAGGGCTGGTGAGATGGCTCAGCGGTTAAGGCACTTGCCTCCAGTGCCTAAGGCCCCGGGTTCAATTCCCCAGGACCCACATAAGCCAGACCCACAAGGTGGTGGCCCTGGTGCGCTCTCTCTCTCTCTCTCTCTGCTTGAAAATGAATAAATAAAATTTTAAAACCTCATGATTAATAGAAATTGTTCAGTTTCTTCCTTCGTGTCAAGAGCTTCACATAGCATGATGATGTTGGCCCTTCCTCCACTTTCTAGTACACAGCAGTGAAACCAGCTTGTTTTAAATGGCTTTAACAGACTGTAGCACATTACTACCACAAACCATAAGCCAAGTATCCAATCATGGTTGTTCACTCTTTCAGCTTCTTAAAGGATCTCCATATATTCTTCTCCAAGCTTTCATTTCTGATTTAGCTGCTATTCCTGGGATGTCCCTGCTAAGTCATATTCTACATAAGAATAACTGATCTAAAGGAAAAATCTGTAATGAAGGGACATGTCCCATTACCTCTAAGAATTTGGATAAGGAAGAGATGAAGTCTAAAAACTTACAAGCAGAGAGAACTCCCATCAGTGCACATATTCCTACAATGGCATACGCTCTAGATCTAAAACAGAATGAACGACTATGTATTCATGTGAAAAGACTTCCAAGAGCTATTCAGAGAAGACAAAAAAGTTCAGAATTGTGAAAGACACACCACTTTTCATGCAAAAAAGGAAAATGCTAAGAATCTGTATTTGATGTATGTAAAACATGGAGGAAGAAAGCAGACAACATAACAGTGGGTAAGGGCTGGAAGTATGGCTCAGTGGCAGATCACTTGCCTAGCATGCTGGAGGCTCTGGGTTCCATGCCCACCACTGCAGGCAGAGAGGAAACAGAAAAAGTGACAGCTAGGCAGTCAGGGAGCCAGTTTGAAGGGACATTCATCACCACGTGTTTTCTCCTACTTTCTACCTTTTTCAACATGAAACACGAATAGTACCTATTAAATTTGGCTGTGGTGGGCAGCACATCTTTAATCCCAGCACTCAGGAGGCTAAGACAAGAAGACTACCATGTGTTTGAGGCCAGCCTGTGCACAGAGTGAGTGCCAGGTCAGCCTGGGCTAAAGTGAGACCCTGTTTCAAAACAATAGTTGAAATTAAAAAACACAGGGGAGCCGGGTGTGGTGGCGCATGCCTGCCTTTAATCCCAGCACTCGGGAGGCAGAGATAGGAGGATTGTCATTGCCGTGAGTTCAAGGCCACTCTGAGACTACACAGTGAATTCCAGGTCAGCCTGGGCTAGAACGAGACCCTACCTCAAAAAAACAAAACAAAACAGGTGTGGTTGCTCACAACTATAATTCTAGCCTGAGGTAGGAGGATCACCATGAGTTCGAGGCCAGCCTGGGCTACAGTAAGATCCTGCCTCAAAAAGAGTAGTTCAGCAGCCACGCCCTGCTGCCTTTGCAAGGACAAGGCTCCCTTCGAGCCAGTTCTGCTCACTGTGAGGACTGTCAGTTAGAGGCTCAGTGCTTCACTTCCCACCCCCACCTCCATGTCCCCAGTAGGGACAGCTGCAGGCAAAGAAGATCTTTGTTTCTTCTAAGTTCATCTGTTTCCCCTGCCAGGATCATAATTCTTCATTTGTGACATCACCATGAGCTACAGTGGGGGGGCTGGGATGTCACAAACAGAGGATTCTGTCACAAACTCAGGATTCTGGCTCCACAGTAGGCAAGAGAGAAAAGAAACCCAGAAGACCGCCTTTCAAGACAAAGCTTTTGCCTATGTAAGCCTCAGAAAAATGTGACAGTAGAACAGAACTCTCCACACATATCAAACAAAAACTTATAAAGTGCACTACACAAAGACACTATGGTTATTTTTTTATTTTTTGGTTTTTCGAGGTAGGGTCTCGCTCTAGTCCAGGCTGACCTGGAATTCACTACGTAGTTTCAGGGTGGCCTAGAACTCACAGCAATCCTCCTACCTCTGCCTTCCAAGTGCTGGGATTAAAGGCGTGTGCCACCACACCTGACAAGAATGATTCTTACTTGTTCCTGAAACAGTCACTCAGCATCTGCTAGATATCTCTGAGCAAACTCTCATACGAAGCAACAATTCCCTTCCTTGGGCAGAAAGACCAACTTCTTTTAGGTGATCCCAAAAATCTCTCCTGATAGTGGTTTTTAACCTTTTGGGGGCCATCTACACTCCCTTTTGAATCCTAATGAAAGCTGTTTCTATGTGCCATCTGAGGAAGGAGTTAAACAGTTCAGGCATAACTACAAGCTCTAGAAAGGTGTATGGAACTTTCAAGTTTTCCCACATTTCAAGCAAGTGCCTTTAACTGCCAAGCCAAATTGTACATTTCAGATTTATCAACGCCTGTCACATGTTTGTCTTCCAGAACTATCACACAAGTCTAATGTTTAAGAAAGCTTAACACCAAGCTGAGTGTAGTGGCAGCCTGGATCACAAGTCCAAGGCCGATCTGGTCTCATAGTCTAATGCCAAAACATAGTAGTTTTAATCCCAGTGTTTGGGAGGCAGAGTTAGAAGGATCACCATGAGTTTAAGGCCAGCCCAGGAGTTCGTGCCAGGTCAGGTTGGGCTAGAAGGAGGAAAAGGTAGTAGTAAAAATAAAAATTTTTTGAAACTTAAAATTTACAAACGTGTAATCCCACCACTCGAGGCTGAGGCTGGATGCCTGCCACAATAAGGAGTGATGACAGGCTACACACAATCTTCCAAATGTAAAAGGGGGCTGATGAGATTGCTCAGTGGTTAATGCTCTTGCTTGCAAAACCTAATGACTCCCCAGTACCCATATAAAGCCAGATGCACAAAGTGGTGTATGCATCTGGAGTTCATCTACAACAGCTAGAGGCCCTTGTATGCCCATTCTCTCTGTCGCTGCTTGCAAATAAATAAATGAAAAAAAAAAAAAAGTAAAAGGGGCCCGGCATGGTGGCACAAGGCCTTTGATCCCATCCCAGCACTTGGGAAGCAGAGGTAGGAGAATCACTGTGAGTGCAAGGCCAGCTTGGGCTACAGTGAGACCCTACCTGGGTGGGTGGGTGGGTGGGAACAACAATAAAAGGATTACTCAACTCCAGTATTTAGTTCCAACTTCCCTTATCAACCAGCAATTCTTGGGACACGACTTTACTATCAACAACAGGAATAAACAAATTGATTTTGCTTTTTTTCATAAAGCCAAATGTAATTGAGAAAAGTACCTTGGGGGGGGGGGAACAAAGCTTTAAAGGAGAAAGTCAAAGGCCATATTCAAGCTATAATTTAGTATTAGTATTCCAGATCTTTTGTACTTATTACCCCTCCATTATTACAGACACACTTCAGAATTGTGTGACAGGGTAGATAAGATTGTCTCTGTTATACTTTACCTTCCGAAAATCTCGCTTCTCAAAATCAGTTTCTGCTATCTTCTCGTATTCCATGACTGCACTGGCATTCTTGAACTACGATGAAAAACCAAATTTTGAAAGTTTTAATGAAGTCATAGGTCTAATGATCACAAAAATCAATAAGGGGCTGGAGAGACAGTTCATCGGGTAAGGTGCTTGCCTGAAAAACCCAAGGACCCTGGTTTGATTCCCCAGTGACCACATAAAGCCAGAGGCCAAGGTGGCACATGCATCTAGAGTCTGTTTGCAGTGGTTGAAGGTCCTGGCACACACAGTGTCTCTCTGTCTCAAAGAAATGTTAAAAAAAAAAAATCAATAAAGCCTTGATGAGTTTGTTCTTTCAAGAATATCATGAAAGTGTGCTTGTTTCAGCTGTCTTGCTTTGTGTGTGTGTGTGTGTGTTTATGAGGTAGGGTTTCACTCTAGCTCAGGCTGACCTGGAATTAGTATCAGGGTGGCCTCGAGCTCACAGTGATCCTCTTACCTCTACCACCGAAACTATTTTAAAATTATAGTATTATAGAGATTAGCATGGCTCCTGCACAAGGATGACATAAAAATTCATGAAGTGTGCCATCTAAAGAGAAAAAAGAGAGCAGTTAAAGGCGCTTGCTTGCAAGGCCTCATGGCCTGGGTTCAATTCCCCAGTACCCAAGTAAAGCCAGATGCATAATGTGGCCCATGTATCTGGAGTTTGTTTGCAATGGCAGGAGGTCCTGGTGTACCCATTCTCTCTCTCTCTCTCTCTCTCTCTCTCTCTCTCTCTCTCTCTCTCTCTCTCTCTCTCTCTCTCCAATAAAATAAATGAATAACATTGAAGAGTTAGGCATAGTGACCACATCTCGAATTCCAGCATGCAGGAGGCTAAACCAGGGAAATTACAAGTTTGAGGGAAATTACAAATTTGAGGTCAATCTGGACTACATAGTAATTTCCAGGGCAGCCTGAGAAGATACAGGGAGAGTTTGTCTCAAAAATGAATTAAAAAAAAAAAAAATCATTGATTCCTAGAACAACAAAAAAGTAAAAAAAGAAAAAAAACACAATTGGACTTTTCACAGATCAAGTTGGTAACAATGAAGCAGATTCCTCAGGAGGAAGGCTAAGACATTATCAGCACTGGAGGCTGAGGTCACCCTGAGCTACACAGAGATCTTGTCTCTGTGCTAGATTTGAGTTTCTAGCCATGCCTTGACTTACAAAAATACAGTACTGCACTGCCAGAGACTGAGCAGCTTTGAGTCACTAATGTGCATGCAGGCATCACATGCAGATGAAACTGAAACATGCTTGCTGTCAATTTAATCAGAATCTGCATGTACTCAAAATTCTTTTTGGCAGTTGAACCCAGTTGAGCGTTGAACTCCGGACCTTGATTACATGCTAGCCAAGTGCTAAATCTTGGCCTTGAATTACTCAAATGCTTTGACTTCATTCAAATTATTCCCTTAAATATTTGCCTATTCTCCCAACCACTTCAGAAATTCTCCACTTTTCACACTTAAAAAGTTATAAATCACATTTTGGAGGCTCAGGGACTCTAAGCTTTGTAGAAAGTCATCCAGGTGTGGCTAACGGCAGAAGTGGGAAGAGATACTTTCAGTTCTGACTTTCGGTTCATTACTCCTTCCTGTCCGACAAGCCACAAGGTCACTTTTGATACTCACTGGTCAGACACATACCTCCTGTTGTGCCTGGGCATTTTTATGATCCAGTTCTAGGGCTCTCTGGAAACTTCGACATGCTGCCATTGCATTTCCTAGTGAGAGGTGACACTTGCCTTCTCGAAGATGTCCCTAGAAGATGAAACACAAAGGGAAGGAAGGATCAGAGCATGATTTAGGCAGGCAGAAAGAATCAACAGCAGCAGCAAACACAGCCAGAACCCCCCACATGGTTGAGGGTTGGGGCACTGTTCTCAACCGGAGCACGTGCTCTCCAGGGGTTAGTTACCACTAAGAGGAGATGTTTTTGGTTGTCACAACTGGGGAGAAGTGCTCCTGATAATGGTTAGTGGTTAAAGATCAGAGATACTGGGGAACATTCTACACTGCATAGGATAGTCCCTCAAAACAAAGAATTATCTAGCCCAAAATGCTGAGTGTTAAAATTGTGAAAGCCTGGGTTCAACTGTGGCAACTTAGTCTTCCCCAAAGAGCCCCACTGCATACCCGGACAAAACTGTCATCCAATCTCACTGACTGTTGTGCATCTCCCAGAGCTTCATGGAACCTTCCAAGCATCATTAATGTGGCAGCTCGATTACCATAGTAGCTAGCATTTTTAGGACACATGTCTATAGAAAAGGCAACAAGAGCACAGAACATGCATCAGACAGGTCACTGGTTTACAAGCATAGAGATCATCTCAGAACTATGTCAGCAAAATCAAACTACAAGAAACTTGATTTAAAGCAGAGCTGAGTCCACTGATGATACGCCACGAGCAACCACTCTCCTGAGCTGAAGAAATTCATGAACAAGAAGTTATTGCTGAAATTAAATGGTGGCAGACATGTCCAGGGGACACTGGAGATTTGAGCCCTTCAAGAGTCTTGTGATCGATGAGTGTGTGGAAATGGCAACTATCGGGCAGCAGAATAATATTGGAATGGTGGTCACACGAGGAAACAGCAGCATCATGTTGCCCCAGTTTTACTATCAATGTGAAATCAAGTCATGTACATTTTCATATTAAACATTCTGATCAAATTGTAAGAATATTGAAGGAGCCAGGCATGGGGCTCATGACTGTAATCCCCAGGCCATTCTGAGGTAGAGTGAATTCTAGGTCAGCATGGGCTAGAGTAAGACCCTACCTTGGAAAAAAATTAAGTTAAATTAAATTAAAAAAATATATATGTATTAGAAAGAGAGGAAGAGAAAGGCAAATTGGACACATAGTAGCATATAATCCTAACACTTGGGAGGTAGAGACGGGCAGATCAGTAGTTTAAGACCATTCTCAACTGCATAGCAAGTTCAAGGCCAGCCCAGACTACATAAGACCCTGCCTCAAAAACAAATAAGTAAACAAATAAAGGAAGTATATTATGCTGGTATATTAAGCACAGAGACAAGACTCCATTTTATCTACCAATAAACCTGAGGAGATCACCCAGGGACAGCTATCAGGCCATTAATGGAAAGGCTCCTTCTTAGATAGGAAGGAGCCTCTAATGATAGAATTTGCAAATGAATATTTCTAGCTTAGCTCTCAGGTCATTCTCACCTATGGCTTTTGTGTAATAGTTATAAGCTTCATTGTAGTCTTTCTTGGCGTAGTATGCATTTCCTTGTTCCTTGAAGGATTCTGCTTCCCTGAAAAGAAAAGAGAATCATGTTACTGCAATTCAAAAATCTCTGTAACTTCTTAGGAGCACTTTCTGCTCTAGAGCACATTGAACTGAAGCTAGTGTAATACCTGAAGAATTTACAGATTTGTTCAATAGACTGATGGACCCAAAGGAAGTATAAATGAGATAATCGAAGTTCTTCAGATTCTCCTTAGAGACATTCAAACTAAATCAAGAAAACTCTTCTCAAGTGTAGTAGCTAATCCTGAAACTTGGGAGGCTGAGACAGGAGGACTGCTATGAGTTTGAGGCCAGGCTATGCTACACAGGGAGTTCCAGGCCAGCCTTGCTTACAGTGAGACTCTATCATAAAAATTTTAAAAACAAAGCAAAAAAAAACAAAGCAAAAAAAAAAAAAAAAAAAAAAAAAAAAAAAAAAAAAAAAAAAAAAAAAAGCATTGCTAGAACCAGAGAGTTGGCTATGCACTTAAGGTGCTTGCCTGCAAAACCGAACGACCAGAGTTTGTTTCCCAAAACCCGTGTAAAGCCAGATGCACAAGGTAGCGCATGCAACTGGAGTCCCTGGTGCACCCACTATCTCTACTATCTCTCTGCTTGCAAATAAATATTTTTAAAAAAAACACTACTAGGTAATTGCATGCCTATAATCCTAGCACTTAAGAGGTAGGAGACCAAAAATTCAAGGCAAACCTTGGCTATATACTGAGTTTGGAAAGACCAGCCTGGGCTAAATAAGACCATATCTCAAAAACAACAGGGGCTGGGGAGATGGTTCAATGAATAAAGAACTTGCCAAACAAGTGTGCTAGAGTTTGGGTCCCCAGCACCCATGCAAGGTGTCCAGTGGGTATGGTAATTGGCCAGTAATTCCAGCGCTCATGATCCCCCGGCAAGCTGGAGAGCTAGACTAGAATCAGCCAGCACTGGCTTCAAATGAGAGACCCTGCCTCAGTAATACAAAACCAAACCTCTTCCTTGCTCATTATCATTATTATTATATATCATTATATTATATCATTATAAGAGCCTACAGTTATCCATGAGTAGGACAAGCAAATTTAAGTGGTCTTTTCTCTTTATTTTTTGGGGTGTTGAGGCAGGGCCTAGGCCTTCTACATGCTAAGCACATGCCTCACAACTAAGCTATACCCAAAACTGACGATGCATTTTTCTGTTTCTTCCACTGTACTACAATTACTGTCTTTCTGTGTGTGTGGGGGGGTGGGTGGGGGGGAGGGGTACTTAAGGCAGTATGTAAGCTCTGGCTTTCTGGAACTTGCTATATATACAAGCTGGCTTCAAACATGTGATTCTCCTCCACCACCTCCCCAGTGCTGAGGTTACATGCTTGTGCCAGCTCACCCAGAACAGCTGCTCTTTTGCAAACATGCAGAAAAAAACTATTTCCAGGTAATTATATTGAGAGTAACTAACTTCTAGTATGAAATGGTCCCATCCTAAGAATTTCAATGATTTGGTCTTCTGAAAAATGGCTCATGCATTTATCACTGGAAAGAAACAGGAAAAGCAGGTAGCAAAGAAGTTAAAAGCAGATTGGTGGTTCAGGGGGACAGAGTTCAGTGACGGCAGAGACTAAGAACTTGGATACCAGACATGTGAGGTACAAGCTACCAGGGTTCCCTTTGCCCACCAGGCCCATCTATTCAGGTTCTTACTGCCCTGCCGCCATTCATCCACTAACTGGATCCCAACATGACATCAGTATTTCAAACATTTTATTTATTTATTTATTTGAGGGGGGGCAACAGTATTTTAAAAGAACTATTAACCTCAAATCAAAGGTACACCAACTAAATCATTCTACTGCCAGCTGGAATGATAATTTACTGAATGTAGCTAAATATTTGGACATTCTTCCTTTTCAAAATATTTATTTATTTATTTACAAAGGGGAGAGAGAGAGAGAGAGAGAGAGAGAGAGAGAGAGAGAGAGAGAGAGAGAGAGAGAGAGAATGAATATGAGTCCGGGCATGTCAGGGCCTCTTGCCACTGCAAACTCCAGATGCCTGTGTTGTTTTGTGCATCTGGCTTTACATGAGCCCTGGGAAACTAAACCCAGTCTGTCAGGCTTTGCAAGCAAGTGCCTTTAACCACTGAACCACCTCTCCAGCCCCTGGAATGTTGCTTCTTGTCTAGCATGCATGAGGTTACTTTTCTAGCACTATCTAAAAGAAAGAGAGACAGCTGGGCGTGGTGGTACACACCTTTATTCTCAGCACTTTGGGAGGCAGGAGTAGGAGGACTGCTGTGAGCTCACTCTGGGTAGAGTGAGTGAGTTCTAGGGTCAGACTGGGCTACAGAGAGAGAGAGAGAGAGAGAGAGAGAGAGAGAGAGAGAGAGAGAGTTTTTAACAATGATGATGATGTGTGTGTGACTTTACAGCTTGAGTCTATAGACATGGGCACTGGAGACATTTGTGATTCATTTACTTACATATCTTAAACTACAAACTGGCAAAGTTTCCCTCCTCCCTTTCCATTCTTCTCCACCATTGTCCTGGCAAGCCCTACTAACATGAAAAGGCTGCTGGAAGAAAGCAGAAGGAAAATGACATCAATGCTGGTGGATGTAAATCTGTTTGAATAATTTTATTATACCAACTGTCACAATGCTGTAAAAAGGCTATGTACTACTAAGAGCACTCAGGAAGACCCTCTCTCTCCCAACTGCAAGACTCCAAGGACCAACTCAAATCTTTCTATACCATATACAAGTTTCTTTAAATATAAATCAAGCAAATCCCATAAACACTATGAGGAGCAGACATGCCAGGAGATTGGGAGTCCTGAAGCTGCTGTGAAGATAGGGTGGCAGAAAATTCCAAAGTGGACACTGGTCCAATTTGTATCTCAGAAGAACTAGTGCTTCTGTTGACAGTGACTAAGAATACACAGATCCTTGAGGGAAACCAAAGGTACCAGGCACTGTCAGCAGCTTAGAGCAAGTGAAACAAGACCTAGAGCTACTGAAATCAAGGGGCCACTTTCCAGCTTAACAAAAACCCAGGTGCTTTCCATATACAATTAACTAAATGAGTCTCATTGTTCTCAAGTTTTTCAGAAGCAATTAATTTGCCAAAGATTAGGGTATGACTCACGTCTAAGATTCTTTGATTATGCTTTCTGGTGCTCACTTCTCTCTTCAGAGAAGTACCTTAAAATTGATATTCTTTGGGAATATGAATGTCTTTAAAGTAAGACATATCTCCAATATAAGAAAGGAAATCTAACAATTGGTCAGAGGGAGCAGAGCTCCTTTCTCTTTAAGATGGAAGACCTAGTGAACTGGACTTCACCTCCCCCAAGAAATGCATTTCATTTTAGTAAATGGTGAGTAGATTCCATTCTAGAGCAAACAAAGCAAGTAATGTAGAGGCAGCCCACAGCCAAAAGAACAAGAACTGTGTTGTGACCAGTTACCATGTTTTTAACCTCACGCCGCACAACGTGAGGCCAGAATTAGCTGTTCCCACACAGTGGCTCATGACAAGGCCTTATTTTCATAGAAACATAGCTGGTTGGCAGCTGCCTAAACAACAGGCACTGGATGCTGATTTTTTTGCCTCCAGGTCCAATGCCCAAAGCGGAGTCCCTCCTGCACACTGTGAACCTCCCCAGCAAATCACAACAAGCTTTAGCCAATGGGCCTGACCCAGGCAAGAGTGGACTCTGGAACCAGCACAGCAGAAAGAACTGAGCAAGTCTGCATCAGGAACAATTTCAGGGTCAAATCCGTTCAAGTCCTGCCCTGGGAGTCTGAGAAAGGGCTGGGGTTTGTTCAAACTGCCCTTACAGCAAAGTGACTGAAGGATGAGGTGTCAAAGGGATGGACTGGAAAAGAAGGAAAAGAGCTTGTCAACACTGTAATGAGATGACCTGGCAATGGCAACTGTAAATGTACTCACTGCCAGGGTGAATTCATTTGATAACTAAGCAAGAATGCAAAGTGTATCTACAAAAACACACCAGTACCAAGAGAAAGCAACTGGTCTACCCAGACAAACTTCAAAAAAACTACCAAAGGGGGCTGTGGAGTGCTTACCTGGAAAGCCTAATGACCGGGGTTCCATTCCCCAGTACCCATATAAAGCCAGATGCACAAAGTGGCGTATGCACCTGGAGTTTGTTTGCAGTGGCTGGAGGCCACTAGAGTACCCATTCTCTCTGCCTCTCTTCTCCCTATCACTTTCTACTTGCAAAAACGAAGCACTACATAGTGAATTCCAGGTCAGCCTGAACTAGAGCGAGACCCTACCTCGAAAAACCAAAAATGTAATGATCATAAAATGATATTTTTTCAGGGTAGGGTCTCACTTTAGCTCAAGCTGACCTGGAACTAACTGTGTGGCCTCAAACTACTCAGAGTGAACCTCCTAACTCAGTCTCCCTAGTCCTGGGAATAAAGATGTGCACCACCACAACCTGCTTTGTGTTGGGGACTAACACTAAACTACCAAGCTATAGATCCAAGCTTTTTTTTGTTGTTGTTTTTTTAGTTATTTATTTATTTGCAAGCAGAGATGAGAGATAGAAAGAAAAGAGAATGGCTGCAGCAAGCCACTGCAAACAAATTCCAGATGCACGCACCATTTATGTGGGTACTGGGGAACTGAACCCAGGTCATTAGGCTTTATAGGCAAGCAACTTAACCCCTGAGGCATCTCTCCAGCCTCCAAGCTTTTTTTTTGAGGCAGGGTCTCACTGTAGCCCAGGCAGAGCTGGAACTCACAGTGATCCTCTTACCTCTGTGGGAGTGCTGGGACCATGCCTGGCTTTTTTGTTTGTTTTGTTTTTTGAGGTAGGCTCACACTCTAGCCCAGGCTGACCTGTGACCTGGAATTCACTATGTAGTCTCAGGCTGGCCTCAAACTCAAGGCAATCCTCCTACCTCGGCCTCCCGAGTGCTGGGATTAAAGGTGTGTGCCAGGCTTCAGAAGTGTTTTAAAGCCTTTGATTTTATTTTTTTGTTTTACTGGAACAATCTTAGGGGAAAAATATATTCTTCCTTCCACCTTCAGTATTTTATACTTCCAATGAGTCATGTGTTCTTTGTTTTTTTAAAAGAAAATTTATTTATTTGCAAGCAGAGAAAGACACAGAGAAGAGAGAAGAGAGAGAATGGGCGTGCCAGGGCCCCCAGACACTGCAAACAAACTCCAGATGTATGTGCCACTTTGTGCATCTAGCTTTACGTGGGTGCTGGGGAATGGAACCAGGGTTGTTAATCTTTTCAGGCAAGCATCATAAGCACTGAGCTATCTCTAGCCCTCTTTTGTTTATTTTATTCTTATGTATTTTCTGAGTCAGGACCTTGCTGGAGCTCTAGATACTGCATGCTGGGATTACTAGAGGCCCGATGGTAGGGACATTTTATATCTTATATTATGAGGATCCTATGAAAGAACATTTGTGCTTCACTCTGTAGGAAGGACTTTGCAGGTATATTTTGGAGGGAAAAAAAAAAAAACCACATGTTCACACTACAAATTGTCTGTTTGCTCTGAGTTTATCCTTTGTTTAGATGTCATCCAAAGGGAGGCTCAGGAAAAAAGCAGAACTCATGGCCTTGAATGCTACTAACCCTTTCAGCTGCAGAGAAATAAATGAGGGAAAAGCAGACTCCTCCCTGCTACAGAGACAAGACCTCTAAGCTTGTGAAGTCTGCAGGCCTACAGGCCACTGGAAAAGACTGAACTTTGAATGGATTTACTGCCTTTGTTCTAGTTGCCTATAAAATGCTAATTAGAAGAGATCAGAAAAGATAGCTCTTCCGGTCTTGTCAGTTTGCTCTCTGAAGAAAGCACAGCTTAAAGATTCAATTCCTGGTCTGCTCCTGTGTGACAGGCAGGACTGCTTGCTTACAGGATAGCAGTGTGTACCACCACACTTCATATCAAGTATTCTTTATGCATTCCTAAAGCGTTTGCTACCTCTAAATACCACCTTACTCCAGATTATTGTCCACCACTTCTTTTATTCAAATTTACTAGCTGCTGGTTGATTTAGAAATGCCCTCCACCCTACAGAATTTACGGGATCTTGGCCAATCTCAGAGTAGAAATTCTTTCCTCCTTCACATTGCCCTAGACCTCTTGTCCCCAATGGCATGTCACAGGGCCTGCTTCATGCACTCTCTCTGACCTCCATGGAATAAACTTCTATTCCATCCTACTAACAAGCAAGTCATTACATCTCTCTAAAAAAAAAAAAAAATGTGGCCGGGTGTGGTGGCACTTGGGAGGCAGAGGTAGGAGGATTGCAGTGAGTTCAAGGCCACCCGCCTGGACTAGAGCAAGACCCTACCTCGAAAAAACAAAAAACAAACAAACAAACAAACAAAAAAGCCAATTTAACTATCATATACTGTCAAGTAGAGGCCATGATTTAGGAATGAATGCAAGGGAAGATTGGGATATTACTAAATATTAAATTTGAAAGAACTGTGAGGTCTGTGAACACAAGTTTTAGACAAGCTAAAAGGATTGGGAAGGCTTTCTGGCAGTCCTTTGTTTATGTCTATGAGGCTACCTGTACTTCCAGAAACCATTGTAAACCAAACTCAACTTGTGACTCCCTGCCTCTTGGTCTGTAAATACTGCAAGCTTTGATCAAGAAAGGAAGGTTGCCGGGCGTGGTGGCGCACACCTTTAATTCCAGCACTCAGGAGACAGAGGTAGGAGGATCGCCATGAGTTCAAGGTCACCCTGAGACTACAGAGTGAATTCCAGGTCAGCCTACCTAGAAAATCCACAAAAAAAAAAAAAAGGAAGGAAGGAAGGTAGGGGAGGAGGTGAGAATAGAGGCTTATCTGCCTTTCTCCTGAACCCATTTTAAGCTTGCAGCTCTCTTGTGTTCTGATTTGTTAATTTGCATGAGCGATGTCACATACACACACATCTCTGAGCCCAGCTATAAAACCCCTTGTCAACTGTCATAATAATAATAAATGAAACTCCACTCTCCTCTTGCTATCATGGCTTTGTCTCTTTGACACAGGGAATTTCTATAACAGGAACAATTATGAAATACTAGAGTGCCTTTAATTGCAGCACTTGGGAGGCAGAGGTAGGAGGATAGCCTTGAGTTCAAGGCCACCTCCAACTACATAGTGAATTCCAGGTCAGCCTAGGCTAGAGTGAGACCCTACCTCGAAAAACAAGCAAACAAACAAACAATACAGGAATGCATGCAGGGTAACTGCATGCTGGATGCTTCCTAACCATCTAGAAACAGAGGGTGAGTGCTAATCACGGTAAAGGTAGCTACTACCCAGCTTTCTTTATCCAACTTCCTGAATAAACAGTGGCTGCTTTCACTTTAAAGCACAATTAAAATGGCCTTTCAGCTCTTCCCTGTGGTCCTCAGGGACAGCCACTGCTACAGAAAGAAGCCTGGAGTCCACAAAGCCAGCCCTTCAGCAGGCATGGTGGCTCACACTCGGAAGCCCAGCACCCGGCTCAAGTAGGAGGATTGCTACCAACTCGAGGCTGGCCTGTGCTCTGAGTTCCAGGCCCTCCTGGACTACAGTGTAAGACCCTGTCTCCAAACAAACAAGACCTCAAAGATGTTCTCCACCCCTTTCCCCCAGAAGAGGAAGGAAGGTCAGTTCCACAGATAGAGTGCACAGTGCAGGGAGTGCACTCTGCAGGGAGGAGCTGTGGTTGGAGTCTGCACAGGGCAGCAGCACTCTCTGCTGGCGGAGGAGGGAAGGGCAGCAGGCGACAGGCTGGCAGGCAGTGTTAATGTGTACAATCTAGAAATTCCATGGCTGCAGGCAGGTTGGTCACACAGAAATAGTTACCTCAGTCATGAGTTTACATTTATGCCAGCTCCTTAAGTAAGAGACATTACATGCCATACTCTTCACTTACCTTTGAAAGAGGAGACCCAAAACAAAAGTCCTTCTCAGATACAAGTCACTAAGCCTGTGTTCACAGCATGTCCCCAAACCCATTTTACACCCCTTGGCTCCCATTTTGTGACATGGTCATTATCCTGGAACACTGGAGATATTCTTAAAAAATAAAAATAAATGGACTGGAGAGATGGCTCTGCGGTTAAGGCACTTGCCTCCAGTGCCTAAGGGCCCGGGTTCAATTCCCCAGGTCCCATATAAGCCAGACCCACAAGGTGGTGGCCCTGGTGCATTCTCTCTCTCTCTCTCTCTCTCTCTCTCTCTCTCTCTCTCTCTCTGCTTGAAAATGAATAAATAAAATAAAAGACTTAAAAAAAGCATCTTTTTTTTTGTTTTTCTTCAAGGTAGAGAGGTAGAGTCTCACTCTAGCCCAGGAGGACCTGGAATTCACTCTGTAGCCTCACATACCACCTTGTAGGAGAGACTGAAGCCCAGAGATCACTGGTCACCCTGACCGAGACTGCTTATTATGAGTACTTCTTACCTTCAAACACAACTTAAACCTCACGTCTAGACCCCAAGGGCTGGACTCCACTGGACTTCTTCAGTAAATATTCTTTTTTTTTTCCCTCCTACCTCTGCTTCCCGAGTGCTGGGATTAAAGGCGTGTGCCACCGCGTCTGGCTTCAGTAAATATTCTTCATCCCAATGCAGCCATATTGAATCAATCTCTCCTTTTCACTATTACTTCTCTGTTGTAATTGGCCTAGCTTGTTAGGTCTGCCAAGGTCCAGGCTTTGACCCTAACAGCTCTGGGCTAACATGGGGACAGTGGTTTCCCTCAAAAATCTTGAACTGAGCCAGGCAGGGTGGCACACGTTTTATAATCCCAGCACTTGGGAGGATCACCGTGAGTTCAAGGCCACCCTGAGACTACACAATGACTTCCACGTCAGCCTGGGCTAGAGCAAGACCTATCTCAAAAAACAAAGCAAAAAAGTCTAGAATTGAAGAAGTACAAGTAAGAAAAAGGCTCCTCCTGGATGTTTGAGGGGACAGAGTATGGGAACCAGAGGGAAAGAAGGTGTGGACAGTCTTACCAGGACTGTTTTGTTTCTTAAGTTCTCTGGAGTCCTCAGTTCCACAGCGGATTAACTGTCTAAGGGCAAACTGCCCAAGTGAAGCTCTCAGGGACCTGTTTGCTCCACATACCCTCCTCATGATTACCATTAAATTAAGAAATGATTGACATTAATTATCTGACAACCGGGCTTCCCCTACACTTCACTTTAAGCCATAGGCCAATAGAATAACAGGTCTCAAAGTGACGTTGGGAACTCACACCACCATTCTCAACTCAACCACTCACACCTTTACCCATCACAGAGTAAAACACAGGAACCACCCTTTCCATCAGGTGGAGGGAAGAAATCCCATTGCCATGCCAATAAAATGGCTTCTGGAAACACTACTGGAATCCTACTTTTACTGCTGAAATCAGTTTAGGAGAATACCTGGAGCGACGTCTGCGTAATTTCCACATTACTCGGCCCTGAAGGGGAGCAAACCTTAGTGGAATACGGGGCAAATGAACTCTTAGTGAGGTTCTGAACCAAGCCACAAGGCAGGGAGATAGTAGCTGACCATTGTTCTCTGGCCTCTTAAAGTGTGAGAGGAAAGGCAAATGCCCAGTACTCCCCTTTAAAAAAACCTGCTTCAAAGACTTACACTAAGCCCTGATTGGCTAGAACGTACAATAAGGCTGGGCTTCAGGCCAATCAGAATTCCTGTTGTTGGGAAGGGACTGGGACTAGAGTAACTGCCACTCACTGGACTCAGTATTTTCCTGAAATTGCTCAGTTTGGTACTGACCTACAATAGGGAAGCGCCCTCCTTTATTCTACCTTTGTTCTAGTTACAACTATTTTAACATTTTCTCACTTGTTAATATCAGGATTCAATATTCAGGAGTGTTTATTCCTAGGCTTCTCCCTTCCTTAGGCATAACTCAGTTCTCTCATTTCCCATTTCTTCATCTCTGAAGCCACAATTAACACATAGCAAAAACTAAGTGTTTCTCATTGATTTGAGTTCAAGGCCACAGATAAATTTCCATTCAGCCTGACCAAGAATATCACAAGAAGGTAAGGGAGATCAAGTCTTTCTTTTTTTTTTTTTTGGGGGGGGGGAGTGGTTTCGAGGTATGGTCTCACTCTAGCCCAGGCTGACCTGGAATTCACTATGTAGTCTCAGGGTGGCCTTGAACTCATGGTGATTCTCCTACCTCTGCCTCCCGAGTGCTGGGACTAAAGGCATGCACCACCACGCCTGGCTGGGAGACCAATGCTGTTTTTTTTTTTTTTTTTTTGGTTTTTCGAGGTAGGGTCTCACTCTAGCCCAGGCTGACCTGGAATTCACTCTGTAGTCTCAGGGTGGCCTTGAACGCATGGCAATCCTCCTACCTCTGCCTCGAGTGCTGGGATTAAAGGCGTCCACCACCACGCCCAGCTGAGACCAAGGCATTAAGTTAAACAGGGTGAAGAAGGGGACAACATTCCCATAAACTCTTCAGATAAGAAAGGCCATGAACTTCAAAATGCCCCAAGAAGCTGCAATAAGTGAACAGGAACCTGGGCTTTGGACTCTGGGCTCAGTTTTTCCCATCAACAATCTGGATATAAAGCTACAGAATCCTAAACCACATGGACCTTACAACTCCTGGATAGAGAAAGAGAACAAGGAAGCAGGTAAGGATGTCCTAGCTCCCAGGCTTAGTTTCTCTGATTCTTCTAGATATATGCCCCATAAAGGCTGAGGCATGGAAGTGCTTCCTCTTTAGAGAACAGCTTGAAATCCCTCAATATGCCATAATAAAAGCTACCTACAGAGACCACAGAGAAACGACCAGAGACCCTTAAGACAGGTAAAGTGGCCAGCAACTTTCCAGGAAATTTAAGGCCTTAAGTTAGATGAAATATAAAACCTCTGAAATCTAACCCTCTGATCCTGAGTAACTTTGTTCTGCTGGGCAGAGAAAAGCAATCTTCATGCACAGAAGAACTCTGCTCTACTTGGGTGCCAAGATCTTCTAGTTTAGTTTCTTAGCTGCTGGGGGGGGGGGCCTTGTCAGAAAAACAAATTATTTTCTCTCTGGAGACACTAAAGTTAAGGAAATAAAACATGTAATAACTTAAAATGTTGTAATCAAGATATCCAGTGTCCTTTTTATTGTTTTGTTTTTTTTCAAGGTAGAGTCTCACTCCAGCCCAGAATGACCTGGCACTTAACTCTGTAGTTCCAGGTTGGCCTCAAACTCATGGTGATCCTCCTACCTCCTCCTCTAGTGCTGGGATTAAAGGTGTGCACCACCATGCCCAGCTTAGGTCCAGTGTCTTGAAAGCTCTTCTCATCTTGCCCCTGAGGGACTGTGGCCATTTAACAGCAAGATGCTCTTCAGCCAAGATGTCTGCATGAAAGAACTGCTTGCTGGGCCTCATGAAAACACTGCAAGGGACCCATCAACTGCAAGGGACCCATCAACTCCGTGTCCCCAGGTGAACTGGTAGAAGGACTGTAACAAGAGACAGGAGCCTGGCCAAGCCAGAAGTGAAAGGGCGTTTGTAACAGATGTCCCTTCTCCTGGCAGGCCCTTTGCTATATACGTGTGTGCGCACACACACACATACATACAGGAGGAATCCAGAAAGCAAGAAAAATATAAAGCCACATTGCTCCAAGGCTTTAAATCTCCACTTCATTTCCAGGGAGGTAAATCACAACACAGACCTAAGATTTTTCATACTAACAGATTCTAATGGTTACTCTTCTAGGGATGCCTTACACAGCAGAGGTCAAAGTGATTTTTTATTTCTTTCATTTATTTTCTTTTTAAATTTGTGCACAGAAGAGCTATGTAGTAAACATCAATTTTAACAAGTCTAAAATTAGAGCTCTATATAAATACATAAACAGCACATAAGACTTTGGAAAGAATGCATTTTTTTTCTCCTTAATTTACAATTACATTGCTTTAATAGTAGATAACTTAATTTTATAATCTTAAATTCCAGAAAATAAGGCAGTTAACAAACAGTTAATATAAGCCAATGCCTGACTTTATTGTGATGCCTTTAAACCAAGCGCCATGTTTGTATGATGTGGTCACATTAGAGTATTACATCTCTCTCTCTCTCTCTCTCTCTCTCTCTCTCTCTCTCTCTCTCTCTCTCTCTCTCTCTTCTTGATATGTAGCCCTGGCTGGCCTGGAACTCACTATGTAGAACAGGCTGCATTTCAACTTGCAGCAAGTCCACCTACCTCGGCCTCCCACATGCTAGAATTACAAGCATGAACCAGCATATGCAACTTGTTTTTGAGACAAGGTGTCACTTTATAGTCCAGACTGGTGAACTCAAGATCCTCCTGCCCCAATCTCCCAGGTGTTGGGATATCAGCCTTTAGATTTATTAATATATCTCCAAATTTATTTTCAATTTTATCATAGAATATTTTCTTCTATTCAATTTTGCTTTATTTATTTGCAAAGAGGGGAGAGAACATGGGCCTCTAGCCACTGCACACGACTTCCAGTTGCATGCACCACTCTGCGCATATGGCTTTATATGGGTACTGGGGAATCGAATCTTTAACCATTGAGGCTGTGATTTTTTTTTAAAAAAAATACTTATTTGCAAGGAGAGAGAGAGAGAATGGGCATTCCAGGGCTTCTAGCCACTGCAAACTCCAGATATATGCACCACTTTGTGCATCTGGCTTTACTGGGGAATAGAACCCAGGTTATTAGCACTGCAAACAAGCACCTTAACCATTGAATCATCTCTCCAACCTAAAGGCTCTGTGTATATGTGTGCGTATAAATTTTTTTGTTTTGTTTTGTTTTTTTGAGGTAGGGTCTTGCTTTAGCCCAGGCTGACCTGAAATTCAATTCACTATGTAGTCTCAGGGTGGTCTTGAACTCAAGATAATCCTCCTATCATTGCCTCTCAAGTGCCTAAAGGCATGCACCACACACGGTGGCTACGAATTTTTTTCTTTTCAAGGACAAGAATTTTCTTTCAAGAAGGGGCTATGAAGTGAAACTCAAATTAAGGATACTCCCTACAGCAGAATTTTACAAACTTCTTAAATGACATACGGCCAAAGTCCCTATTTATAGCACTAAGAACTGAACTCTTTCCAGATACAAGTAAAATAAATCTATGTGATGAAATTAAGTTCTGTTTGTGTTGAAAAGTCCTTCCCCTTTTGCAATTCTTTTTTAAATATATTTTTTATTTATTTGTGGGCAAAGAGATAAAGAATGGGCACATAGGGCCTCTTGCTTCTGGAAACCAACTCCAGATACATGTGTGCCACTTTGTGTATCTGGCTTTACGTGGGTACTGGAGAACAGGCCAGCAGGTTTTGCAAGCCAGTGCCTCTGGCCACTGAGCTATCTCTCCCCAGCCCCTCTTTTGCAATTAAATGTGTATGGGTTGATGATGCTTAACCCTAAATACTGGAATGATGTGTAAAGTCAAAATTAAGAGTCTAGACTCGATAATGATGTGGAAACTCAAAAGAAAGACTGGATGGGTACCCCACTTTCTCTGTCACCTTAGGGACTTACTGTCAAGCCTCTCAGATTTTGACAAGTCAGGGGCACCTTACTACCTCTTGGATAGGGAAAAATCTCAGCCCTCCTAATTCTCTCTAGCACCAC
Source organism: Zapus hudsonius (assembly GCA_004024765.1). Taxonomy (NCBI): domain Eukaryota; kingdom Metazoa; phylum Chordata; class Mammalia; order Rodentia; family Dipodidae; genus Zapus; species Zapus hudsonius. The sequence continues at coordinate 60,239 of PVHP010003816.1, forward strand.
CTCAAATTACTGGGGCTGAAGACATACCCCACAGGGTTAAAGATACAAAGGAAGTGGGAAGGTGACCCAGGGCATTCTTGGGTTCCTGCAAAAGATACAAAGGAAGTGGGAAGGAGACCCAGGGCATTCTTGGGTTCCTGCAGGTGATAAGGGAAGGGCTCTCTCCCTCTTAATCAGTTCACCTTCACTATGAGATTCAGTACATTGGCTCGCAACTGTGTTCCAACCCGACTTCAATAACCTGCTTTAGCTGTTACCAGAAATCCAAGAGAGTTCTGGAAAACCACTCCCTCAGCAGCGGCTCCCTTGGCTAGTCCAGACTGGGCAATCTCCAGCCACTGCGGCTGCCCAGCGGTGCCAAAGGTGCCCAAGCAGCTGCCCCTCCTCCTGGAGCTCAAGAACAGTCATGGGTGGAAGAGTGAGGAGGGGTCTGACCTGCAGAGCACGAGAGAAGCCCCCTCACTCTTGCTTCTCTGTAACCCCCATCTGAACCTCTGAGGTCATGGGGGGGAGGGAGGCAACCAGGTAAATCATGGAGCCCCCCGTCCCCCACGATCTGCACGGGCCCAGAGTTATGGACGCCAGGGTATAATCACTAAGGAGGTGGACGGGGCGAGAGTCGGGGGTCGTCACCTATGCCGCGTCGCCTCCCCGTCTCCTGCAATCAGGAAGACCTTCCCCTCCGTGCCAGGCGGAAGCAGGAAAGGAAGGACGACCCCCACCTCCCCGCAGAACGCCCCTTGGGGGGGTCTACCCGGACTTGATCTCAGATTTAGAGGGGGGCTCGCAGAGGGCGGGGGGCTGCATCGCCGCCGAGACGAGTTTCCCCGGGCCCACAAGCTCGCAGTTCGCCTCCTCCATCGACCCTCCCCCTCCGGTGATTACCTCTTCGCTCCTTCGTCCTCCAGCAGCTCCGGCTCGGTCGCCGCCATTACCACATCGCACTCGGCGGCAGCCGCCATCTTACCGCCGGGACCAGAGAGCCGGGTGGGAGGCAGGCGGTGCGGAGCACTTCCGGCCGGAGCATCGAGCCGCGGCGGCGCGCTGCGCCCAGAGGGGCACCCTCGAGTCCGCCTACCAGCGAGAGGCTCCGCTGGGGGCCAGAGCGGCCTTCCGTCCCTGGAGGCCCACGGGGGTCTCCGCGCCGGGACGGGAGCCCAGGGACGACTCCGGGGCGTCGGGGGCGCCACTTTACCTGCGGGGAGGAAGTTGGGGGGGCGAGGGGGACGCGGGGATGGGGTGGGGGTGGTCTAGGAGGTGCGGCCTCTCTAGGCCTCGGCTCGTCTCAGTGGTCCGAAAGCTTGGTTGCCATAGCAACGGAAGCTCCAGGAGAGTGTCAGGTCGGCTTGGGTGTCCGGGGAGCGGGGAGGGTGTTTGTTGGGGGTCCCCTCCGGGGGATCCCCCCAGACTCTAAAAGGAGGAAGCTCCCACGATGGCCTTCCTGACCTTGGGGTGTTGTCCGTCCACAGCTCCCTCCCGGGAAAGGCCAGAGTCGCCCAGCTCCCCAGCTTTCAGGAGTCCCCGCAGAGCCCTGCCCAGCCAAGCGGGGGGCACGCAGGGCGTCCGCGCCCCGCGCCTTTCATCCGCGCCACCCACCACGCCCCCCGGGGTAACCAAGCCCCGGTGACGCCGGCCTTTTATGAGGCCGCTTTTATGTCCGCCGCCCAGAGTGCCATCTCAGCACCCAGCCCCTGCCCCGTCATGGGGTGACGTCCCTTTTCCCCAAGTGTCCCCAGGACTCCCAGCCTCTCATAAACCCCTGCTCAGCAAGCTCGTCTGGTGACTGAGACATCTGGATTGGGAACTCAGAGCAAAGAGACAGCTTCATCGTCTTTGAAGTAACAATGTTACACCTATCAATATGTGGGGCATTCATCCCAGGCCGTCTGAGGATGTCATTTAAAGCTTAATCAAGGGAGGTAAGATAGGCATGGGGGGAATTTCAGGATTCTCCTTCCAGGAAAACATTGATGCCAAGATCTCCATTCTGGTTGTAGATCCCAGGTAAAACCCAGGGGCCACTGGGTAGGGAATGATAGGGGAGGCTCTGGGCTGGAAGGGAGAGGTCACTCATCTAGCCCATCGGTAACCCTCTCCAGAATTCCTCCTCTGCTGGCTGGGAACGTCTCTGTCTGCCAGTGGCTCATCTCACAGTCTGGGGTCTAAAGCAGGGCCCACCTGCCCCCACTTCGTGTTACTTCCTCCCATGGCTCTAACGTCATGTACCGATGACCCTCAACACCCCTGTCTCCTAGGCCTTTCTCAGAGTAGCACCATCCGCATCCAGCTACCTGCTGGCTCTCTCTTGGTATTTCAAAAGACTCCAAGGTTTAGGCTATTTTTCTTTTCTTTGAGGTACAGTCTCACTCTACCCCAGGATGACCTGGAACTCATTCGACAGCCTTAGGCTGGCCTGGAACTCTAGAACTCATGGTGATCCTCCTACCTCAGCCTCTCCAGTGCTGGAATGGCTTAGCCTATTTTTTTTTAATGTATTATTATGTAATGGTTAGGTTCTGTTGTTAACTTGATCTTTTTAATTATCTTGGGTGGGTCTCTAAGGATGTTTAAAGGAAGGCAGCCTCTCAGTAGGGGGCAGGATATAAGGAAGTTCAGGAGAGCTAGAAGTAAATATCCCTTCCTTTATGAGCAGTGCAGGAAGGAAATTCCAGAGACTCAGGAAGCCATTAAGTCTGGGGAAGGGTTGCAAGACACCACCCTAAGCCTATATAAAGGAGAAGAAATTCTGTTTGGCTTCCTGCCTGTTTGCTGTTTTGTGTGTATGGTGTTGGTGATGGGTTTCTCTCTCTGCTCGGACCTGTGAAAGAGAGCCAGCCTCTTTTGCTGTTATAGAACTTCCCCTCAATCTGTAGTTTCAATATTTTCCTCCCCCAAATTGTGCTTGGTTTGAAGATACATCCCAGTGGTGTGTGGCTGACAACAACGACATATTACTTTGTGTGTGTGTGTGTGTGTGTGTGTGTGTGTGTGTGTGTGTGTGTGTTGCATGTGTGAAGGTCAGAGCTAGCCAGGAGTTTCTGGGAAATTCTCCTGCCTCTACCTTCCATTTCTTGGTCAGTGTCAAACCCCTAAGAAGCTTCCAGCTTTTTTGCTTTATTTTGTTTTGTTTTTTGAGGTAGGTCTTGCTCTAGCCCAGGCCAACCTGGAATTCACTATGTAGTCTCAGGGTGGCCTCGAACTCACAGTAATCCTCCCACCTCTGCCTCCCCAGTGCTGGGATTAAAAACCTATGCCACCACACCCAGCCCAGCCTCCAGCTTTTTATGTAGGTCTGGGTATGGAACCTGGGTACTCCAGCTTGAGCAGTGACTTCATCTACTAAGCCATCTTCCCACATGTTGAGCCTGCATTTTCCCCATGCATCAACAACTGAAAAGGCAATATTGGTTCTTGGCTGAAAGTCTTATCTTGTTGAGAATTCAGTCATTGGCTTGCTGCCTAGTGAGAAACACTAAGCGTCCATATTTTGAGGGCCACGTCTTTCTTCTGATTTGCATGCAATCACTAATTCTTACTGACGCTCCAACCAGACATCTGCCACATTTCATTCCATCCCAAGTCAGACTCTCGCCTTTCTCTTTATTGACTTGTAGCTCAGAAGACTACAATAGTCCCAGAATTGCCACCCCCATCTCTCTCCAGTCACATCTCTTCAGCCAGAGCAACCTTCCTCACAAAATCATGTCACTTCACTGGCATAAAACATCGATGGCTTTTTATTCTGCAGATTTGATCACTTTGGTGTGCCATACACCTTTGATTATTTGGTACTTTGTACCATCAATATTAAATCCAAGTATTTGTATATGGCATGTCGATGCACACCTTTAATCCCAGCTCTCAGGAGGCAGAGGTAGGAGGACCGCTGTGAGTTCAAGGCCAGCCTGAAATTACATGGTGAATTCCAGGTCAGCCTGGGCTAGAGTGAGACCCTACCTCGAAAAACCAAATATATATATATATATGTTTGTAAGCAGAGAGAGAGAATGGGCACACCAAGGTCTCCTTGTTACTGCAAAGGATCTCCAGATGCACGTGCCACTTTTTGCATCTGTCTTCACGTGAGTACTGGGGAATCAAACAAGGACCATCAGACTTTGCAAGCAAGCCCCCTTAACTGCTGAGCTATCTCCTCAGCTTTCAGAAAGCTATTATTTTGAGTCAGCTATCACTGAATAGCACAGGTTCTTTAATCTCAGAATCCTTCTGCTTCATCCCCCCCCCCTTCAGGACCACCAGAAAACATTTCACGAGGGCCCAGGAGCACACTCTGTAGCGGAGCACTCGCCAAGCATGCGCAAGATCTTGGATTCCATCCTTAGCGCTGTCAGGGGAAAAGAAAACAGCCTCCAAACGAATAAACGAGTTAACGCCGCGCCCCTGTCTGCGGCAGCCTTCGGAGAAACCCGAGCAGCCGCGGGCGCCGCGTCCCCCGTCTGCCTCCAGGGGGCGCGGTCGGTCCAGCCGGCGCCGCATCGGCTTGGCCGGAAGTTGTCTTGCTGGCCGGAAGCTGGGGCGGATGCGGGACCCGGAAGAAGAAGGGGAGTCCTGACATTCGCCCGGCCCCTCCCCCGTCCCTGCGCGCTTCGAGGGGCTCGGCGGGGGTGCTGCGAGGACCCTAGAAGGTACGGAGCTGGGAGGCGGGGATGGGCCCCCCTGGGGACCCCTTTCCTGCAGCGTCTCGGGTGCCCCTTAGTTGAAACGCCCCTTTTATGGGGTGGGGGTGGGGGGCTCAGCGTCCAGAGCTTCTGGAGAGGTGTGCTTGCGACCCCTTGGGAGTTGTCCGTGTACGTCTGCCCTCTGGGGAGAGATGTCTGTCTGCATCCCCCCAGGAGCTTCCATCGGGAAGTTTGCCTTTGGAGAGGTCACTGCGGGAGCTCCTCGGAGACCTTCTGTCTGTCAGTACTGGGGCAACACAACACAGAGCCTTTCCCCCCTGATTCCTTCACTCCTTTCTTGTCTGATGTTCTTTATTTTATCCATGAATCTGACTAGGAATCTTAGAAGGAATTTATTATCCAAATAAGTCACTGAAAAAAAGCAAATTATTCCCCTTATTTGCTCACTCATCCCAAAGGGAAGATAACTTAAGATGGAGCTCCACAAAATACTAGTTTTGGTCCTTTCTTCATGGGGTCATGGTGGTGCACGCTTGTAATCCTAGCTCTTGGGAGGTGGAGGAAGGGGGATCTATAGTATTCAAGGCCAGCCTGATGACCTGAGGCCTTGTCCGTGAGGGAGGCCAGGGGAGGATAGCTGCTTTAGCTCCTTTCAGTAGTTGGGGCTGTCTACATCTGTGCAAAGAAAGAAGAGAAACCTGCCAGCTCTTTAAACCAGTGACTCTTCTCCTTTGATGGTGACATTTACTGAGAGACCCTACTGTGTGCCAAGTGCTGGTCACATCCCAGACAAGAGAGTTGATTTCAGCGCAGCTCACTGCCTGGAAGTGGATGCACTGAAGCTTTGCATGCAGTTCCAGATGGGCTTGCAGTGACGAGTGACCCTCTCTTCCCTCACCTCATCCAGAATGCCTCTGTTCCTCAAGGTTGAAGGCTAAGCATGGGGAAGAGCTGCAAGGTGGTCGTGTGTGGCCAGGCATCTGTGGGTAAAACTTCAATCCTGGAGCAGCTCCTGTACGGGAACCATGTGGTGGGTAAGTGTTTTGGGGGCTGAGGGAGTGGTGGACAACATTAAATAAGGAATAGGATTTGATCACACTACACACACACACACACACACACACACACACACACACACACAAGCTAACAGGTTTACCACTGGTTTTTGCACCCTCAAAATTAGGGTGGAGCCAGGCATGATGGTATAGGCCTTTAATCCCAGGACTCAGAAGGCAGAGGTAGGAGGATTGCTGTGAATTTGAGGCCAGCCTGAGACTACATAGTGAATTCCAGGTCAGATTGGGCTAGAGAAAGACCCTACCTTGAAAAATAAATTAGGGTGGGAGGTATGGCTTAATGATAGAGCCCTTACCTAGCATGCACCAGTCCTAGCTTTGAACCCCCCCAAAAAATAAAGCTAACTCATAATGTTCAGCTCTGTAACATTAAACAAATCTGGAGGCAAGAAAACCAATAGTCAAAATAGCAAGGAAAAACTCCCATGTAGTCTTTTTAAAAAAACTTTGTGAGAATTTTTTCCATGTATCCCAGACTATTTTGTTTGAGGTGGGGTCTCAATGTCATTAACTTCCTTGGATTTGTCAACCCTAAATGCTGGGGTTACAGGCATATGCCACTATGCCCAGCCTCTGTTATTACACATTTTCCCCCCCTGAAGTATGTTCTCACTCTAGCCCAGGCTGACCTGGAGTTCATTGTGTAGTCTCAGGGTGGCCTCGAACTCATGGCAATCCTCCTACTTATGCCTCCCAAGTGGTTGGATTAAAGGAGTGAGCCACCACACCTGGCTCTGTTGTTTCACTTAAAAAAATTTTTTTTATTGGGCTGGAGAGATGGCTCAGCAGTTAAGGCACTTTGGCCTGCAACACCTATTGACCCAGTTTCGATTCCCCAGTGCTCATGTGAGGCCCTATGCACAAGGTGGTGCATGCATTTGGAGTCCAGTTTGCAGTGGCTGGAGGCCTTGGCATTCCTATTCTCTCTGTGTCTCTTTTTCCTATCTCTCTCTCTTTCTGCTTGCAAGTAAATAAAAACAAAATTATTTATCTGAGAGAGAGAGTAGCAGAGAGAAGGCCTGTCATGGTGGTTCATGCCTTTTAATCTTAGCACTCGGAGGCAAATGTCACCATGAGTTCGAGGCCACCCAGACTATACCCTGAGACTACATAGTGAATTCCAGGTCAGCCTGGGCTAGAGCAAGACCCTACCTCAAAAAACAAACAGAAGCAGAGAGAGTGAATACGGGCATGCCAGGGCCGCCTGCTACTGCAGTGAACTTTAGACACATGTGCCACTGTGCATCTGGCTTTCCATGGGTACTGGGGAATCAAACTCAGGCCTTTAGGGCTTGCAAGCAAGTGCCTTTAACCGCTAACCGTCTCTTCAGTCCCTGTTGTACTTTTGCTTAACATGTCACTGGCATGACAAGGCCTTTCCCTTAATTGTTCCTGTTTTTCAGTTATCTCTCCTCAGCCTCCTCATAGCTCACTCTCCTTGCCAGCCTGTAAGGGATCCACCTTGTATTTCCTATCTCCCTCTTTGCTTCAAACAGGTTTTCGCATTTTATCCCAGGTTCTGAGATGATTGAGACCCAGGAGGACATCTATGTGGGCTCCATCGAGACAGACCGGGGAGTTCGGGAGCAGGTGCGTTTCTATGATACCCGGGGCCTTCGAGATGGGGCTGAGCTGCCTCGGCACTGCTTCTCCTGCACCGATGGCTACGTCCTGGTCTACAGCACAGATAGCCGAGAGTCCTTCCAGCGTGTGGAACTACTCAAGAAGGAGATTGATAAGTCCAAGGATAAGAAGGAAGTATGTAGCCTGGGCTTCTGCTGGCTTGGCTTAGGGAGGCCCAGAATGATTCTAGTTGTTAAGAGGTGGATTAGGGGCTAGAAAGAGGTGGAAGTTGCTGGTTGGGGGGCTTTGCCACCAGACATGGCCACATTTCAAGGGAGCTCTAGAGTCTTCTCTTAGGCTTGGGGAGATGGCTCCGTGGTTGCTCAGTTGGTTGCCATACAAATATGAGGACCTTAATTCAGATCCCCAGCACTCATGTTATAGCTGGATGTGGTTCTGGGGGAGAATCTGCAGGGGTAGCCAGATTGGTGAGTTCTGGGTTCAGTGAAAGACCCTGTCTCAAGAAAACAAAGGGGTGGAAAAATAAGGTAGAGAGGGATTGAGAAAGATGACTGCACACACATGTACATGTGACTTGCAAGAAAAGGCTTCTCTGGTTTACAAGGTCCCCAGCCTAACATACGAAGCCTTATTCCTTCCTGATGGTTCCATGCTCTTGACATTTTTCCAGAACCCTCTAAGCTGCTGGTCTCTGAGAAGAGCATTCCCATCGATTGTTTGCCAGACACAACTGACATCTGCACTTGGTCCGTGGCATACCCACAGGCTTCTCCTTTGCTCCTCTTGTCCAGGTCACCATCGTGGTCCTTGGGAACAAGTGTGACCTGCAGGAGCAGCGGCGTGTAGACCCAGATGTGGCTCAACACTGGGCCAAGTCAGAGAAGGTGAAGCTGTGGGAGGTCTCAGTGGCTGACCGCCGCTCCCTCCTGGAGCCCTTTGTCTACCTGGCCAGCAAGATGACCCAGCCCCAGAGCAAGTCTGCCTTCCCCCTCAGCCGCAAGAACAAGGGTAGCGGCTCCTTGGATGGCTGAAGAACTGCCCTTCCTTCCTCATCCTCTCTTCCCTGTTCTAGCTTCTGGGGGCGGATTGGACTGAGACAAGGGGGTGCATAGGCAAGCTGCCCTTCCCAATCATTGGGGCAGCTCCCCAGTAGGCCAGGCAGCTGGGCTGACCCAGGCCACCACCCCACTCTTGTTCCCTCCCAACTCCCAAAAAGTGCAAAGAATTTTGAAGGCTGCCCAACCCTCAAGCCCCCATAATATTCCCCACCTTACTCCCCAGCTTACATAGTTTCTCCACAGTCACCTGGAGCACTTAGGGGTCAGTGTCCCTTCCATCTGCCCAGAGCAGGAAACAATTGCCTTTCTAAAGTGCCCAGTCCAGGGTCTGGTTCCCAACTCTGGATAGCCTGTGGCACCAGCCTGGGCTTGAGAAAGGATGACCAGGTATTGTGAGTGCAGTGTGTATGTGGGGCTTAGGGCCTGCCCTTTCTCCTGGCTTGTCTTGTCTGCCTGCCTCCTGGAAGCAGCCTTTTCTGTTAGAACTCTACCTGCTTCTTTTTCCTGTTCTTGATTGAGGTGGAGTGGGTGATGATGGGCCATGAGTCACCAGCTGACTTGGTGACCCAGCAAGGCCATTCACTCCCCTCTGGGGAATGGGCGTCAGTTTCCTCATCTGTAAATTGTCAAGAGTTGCTTAGGAGATCTAGGTGCTTCGTGGCTGGAACTGCCTGACTGTCCTCTTCCTCTTAAGGTGCTATGCCTTCCAGCCCTGGAGGCTGGAGCAGCCTCTCCTCCTGGCCGCCAGGGGGCAGGAGTGCACTCCGCTCAGTGAGCAGCTGCCTACCCTCTGGTTCTTTTCAGCTAGTAGCTGGACTTGTATTTCTATTACCTGTATTTATGTACCTGCTGCCCTGGTGGAGGCGGAACAAGGTGCTCCTCTAGCCCTTCCTTTTTACCTCAGATGCCTGAACAGAACTGGGTAAACCAGTAGCAGCTTCATAGGAGCTGACAGGCCTCAGAAAGATGGTCACACAGGCACACACAATACCAAGTGAGAGCTAATAACTCACAACTGTCGATGCCCACTTGGTGCTTCTAATGTGCACGCCTAGCATGGGTGAGACACTACAGCAAGATAGCCTCTAATCCCCACCCTCACTCCCCAGGGCAGGTGAGCAGGGAGAGTCGGCACTAGAGGCTCCAGCTCCAAGTTCATTTATTGATGTGTTGAACACAATAAAACCACAACTGCTGTTAGCAAAAAGTTCCCTCCCACTTTGTCTTCCCTCATTGGAAATATCTTCAAAAAAGATGCAGGTGGGCACTGGCAAAGTCCCGTGCGGAGGTTGGGGTGACACTTGAGTTTGGCGACATGAAAATGGATCTTGAGAGTAAATCAGACTGTCCTAATCCCTAAACTCCATGGTGGATGTGGGGGGGGGGGGCCTGTGGGGATTGATGTTAGCTGAGTATATAGCCTGAGGGAGACCCAGTGTCCCCCCCACCCCCACCCAGAGCTGGGGTTTAGGTATAATCAGTGAAAGGCCAAGAAGGGAGAGCTGTGATAGGTCTGCTCACTGTTGAGACCTGGCCAGGCAGAACACCATCTTCACCCACTCATATCCTGGGATCCTAGCCTTATCCCCTCGGAGTAGATGAGCTTAGAGACTGGGATCTCTTTCACCTCCACAGTCTTCTGTCACACTCCATGGTCAACTTACTATTTTGTTTGAGGTGGGGTCTCGGTATGAAATTCAGGCTGACCCAGAGCTTCAGATCAGCCTAGGGGTGCTGGGATTCTACAGGCATGCATCAGCAAACCCAGCTACCCCATGGCCTGAACCCACTCCAGCTTTAAACCCTATCTTCAACAATGCTCCAGAGAACCTAGTAGAGGTCATAGGTCATACCCAGACTGGGAAAGCCTGTCAAGTGGACAAAGATGTTGAGTCCCTACTGTGTAGGTCTCTGGGGGAAATGAGAGCACCATGTGGCTGGGGCTGGGACTGCAAAGATCTTTGGGATTCATCAGACTGGGAAACGCAGGGGAGCCCCAGACTGGCCCTGGAAGGGCTGGGAAAGAGGGTGGATATGGTCCTTGGACCCAGGGGACTGGCTGGATCCCCATTTCAGGTACGGAGCAGCTGCCCTAGGTTGGGCAGGTACCCCTAAACTTCCAAAGGCTGTCCCCTGGGATGTAGGAAACAGGTGTCTTGGGAGCAGGGAGAGAAGGTGTGTGACTGTTGGGAAATCAGCAGAGGCTTCTCTCCCACAGGAACCCTAATAGGGAGAAAAGAGGATGGGTCCTGTGGCAGGGCGGACGGCTCCTGCTGCTGTGCGGAACAGAGCTGGGCCCAGAAAGGGAGCTGGAAAGAGGGGAGCTGCTGCTGGGGCAGGCCGAAGGGCCAGGGGCCCCGGAAGGGCACAGATGGCAGCAGCTGTAGTGGGCAGAGGGCTGGGTAGGAATCGGGCTGCCAGCGTCTTGGTGAGTTGCTTCTGCAAGGCCAGTTTAGACTACAAAGAAAGGAGAGAGGAATGGATAGGTCTCTGAGCCCACCGAAGTCCACCCCTTCCCTGGGCTTTGCCTCAAGGAACGTGCTTCTTAGAGTGCCAGTTCTAAGGCCTCCTCCTCACCCCCAAACAGTCTTTCCAAAGGGCTTTCTCCACCACCTGTCTTCCTGCCCAGCAGGACAAGACAACCTCAGTATGGGCCAGCCAGTGGGGAAGAGACAGACGGTCTCTAGGAGATGCACTCCCACTCCTGGCTCTTGCCCCTAAGATTATGACCTTAGCCCACCTCCCCGGAAATTCCTCTGGGCAAGGCCAGGACAGATGATCCCAAGCCCAGCTCTGTCCCTGCCTAGGCAGCCTCAGAGCCTGTTTGCCTTTTCCTGTCATGCCCCAAGTCCTTCCGCCCACCCTCTCAACCTGAGTCTCAGCACAATACTTTGAGACAGATACCTTGAGGACACTCACGGCCATCGCTGCGTGCTTCTGTAGTTTGCTGTGCTGGCTGGAGGGCTTAGTGGACTTCCCGGCCAGGCGGTCTTTGTGCCTTCGGCTGCTCATGTGCTAGTGGACAGACAGACAGACCCAAAACCCGTCATCCTATCTCATCCTTCCTCAATATACATTTGCCTCTCACATGCATGCTGGGTGCCTGCAGTGGACAGCAAGTAGACTTGGCCTGAGCTGTCAAGACTCATCCACTGCCCCCTCTCCTCTCCCTTGCTCCGATGCCTGCTTACCCACTCATCCCCCTAAACCTAGCTTCCCTTCTCCCACCTGCTTGAGCTGGGTCTCTGAATTGACCTGGAGCTGACAGAGAGCACAGTGGAAAGAGGGGTTAGGCCCCTGGCGGCCCCCCTGACTCCCTGTCACTCTTTTAGTCTTGTGTCCAGTTCCTCCTCGGGACACTGGGCGGCCCCGGCCCCTTCGGGGAGCCCCTCGTTGACCTTCTACCATCCATCGGTGCTTGGCTCCTGGAAGGAGGGAAGAAGATGGTGTCAGTACCAAAGGAGGTCACAGAGAGTTCTCTAAATCTGATCAGCCTGGCTGTCGCTTGTTTTCACATGTCTGTGTATTCATGTGTATCTGTATGTGTGTGTGTGCATGAGTGTGTAGAGGTCAGAGGTCAATGTAAGGTGTTCTCTTCAATCACTCTCTACCTTTTCTTATTTCTTTTTTCTGAGGTGGATTCTCGTTACACAAGCTGACCAGAAACTCACTACATAGTCCCAGGCTGGCCTCAAAGTCAGAGATCTTCCTACCTCTGCCTCTTGAGTGGTGGGATTAAAGGCAGGTCCCACCATACTCAGTCCTTTTTCTGTTAAAAAAAATAATTATTTGAACGCAGAGCGAGACAGAGAGAATGGGCATGCCAGGGCCTCTTGCCACTACAAACAAACTCCAGATACATGTGCCGCTCTATGCATCTGGCTTTTTCGTGGACACTGGGGAATCAAACTCAGGCAATCAGGCTTTGTAACAAGTGCCTTTATGCACTGAGCCATTTCTCCAGCCCTCCTTTTTTTTTTTTTTTTTGAGACAAGGTCTCTTACTAAACCTGGAGTTCATGGATTAGGCTAGGTTGGCTGGCCAGTAATCCCAGGGATCTTCCTGTCTCTGTCTCCCCAGCACTGATATTACAGGGTTCTCTCCCCCATCACCCTATGCCTGGCTTTTAGTAGGAGCCGGGGATCTCAACTCAGATGTCAAGCACTTTAATGACCAAGAAACTTAGCTGTCCCTTAAAGCCTCAAGGCTGCTCTGCACACAGGCATGGCCCTCCAGCCATGTGTGACTTCTCCTGGCACCTCTGGCTTCCTGCCCTTGTCTGCCAAGGAGGAAGGCCTTGTAGGCAATTGATCAGGTTTCTTTTTGTTCTACTGGAAGTCCCTTCTCTGATCCAAGGAGAGAGGAAGGACTCCTAAGTCCAGAGCAACTTTCCAGAGTCTTAGTACCCTTCAGTTCTGGCTGCTACAGACGTCTCTTCCTACTTTATGCATCTGGCTTCACATGGGTATTGGGGAGTTGAACCTGGGCCAGTAGGTTTTGCAAACAGGCACCTTTAACTGCTCAACCATCACTCAAGTCCCCTCAGATTCCCTCCCCAGGGATCAGCAGGAAGACCCAGAAATGCCTGTCAGGAGGGTAGGGCATCTCTGTCACCTGGTCCTGTGGTAATGTGCCCAAGAGCGCAAGCCTGCCCACACTAGGTGAAGCCCAGCCTCCTGCCCCTCTTGTCCTACAGCCCCAGCTTCTGGGGAGCACTGACCTGTGTTGTGAGCCTGCAGCTGGGAGGCTGAGTTCACGGTCACCTTACATGTGGGGCAGTACAGGCGTCCCTTCTGGCTTCTGCCTTCCCCATTCACTCCACCTCCCACAGCTACCACCTCTGGCTCAGGCTCTGGCACCTCCTTGCCAGGCTCTGGGGAGCAGGGTGGACCAGAGGAGGAAGAGGAAGCAGCATCCAAGATGTCCGAGTGGGCTGGCTCTCTAGCTGATGGGTCTGGAGTCAGTGGTAGCTGAAGCAGAGGGCCGAGAGGAGGGGCTTCGGGGCCTGCGGGGAGACGGAAGGCACAGCGCCCACAGTGAGGTGGTATGGGAGGCTGGAAGGGTGCCTGGCTAAGGAGCAGCTAGCACTGATTCCAGGCCCACTTGAACCAACTCACTGGGAAGCCTTGGGTCTCAGTGTTCCTATTGGAAAGCATAAGTTGGGCAGAGTGAAGCCTTTGCAGCCTTGATATTCTAATTACTTAGTGTTAAGTAAGCAGAAGTCACCAGAAAGATGTGCTAGAATGTTTATAGAACAGTAGTCATGATAGCATAAAACTGGAAGTTCTGGGTCTGTTTTGAAGAGAGTGGTGGTATGTCCATGCCGTGGAGTTCTGCACAGCAGTGAAAAAGGAAAAGTACTTTGACATGCAACAACCTCACAAACACAGTGAATGTTGAATTTTTTTTTTTTTGAGGCAGGTGGTTATGTAACCCAGACTAGCCTCAAACTCACTGTGTAGCCAAAACTGATTTGGAAGTTTTAATCCTCCTGTCTCAGCCTTCTAAGTGCTTGGATTACAGCTATGTGCCACCACACCCAGCCTGGCACATATTCTTAACTGCTGAACAAAAGCCAATGAAAACTCAGGTACTCTATGAGTCACCCAAACCAGGCAGAACTCATTTATGCTGAAGAAAGCTAGGATCAGTCACCCAAGGGTGGGACTGTAGTGTAGCTAGTTGAAGAGTGTCTCCCAGAATATTCATGTCCATATGGAGCCTTAGAATATGATTTATTTAGAAATCCAGTCTTGCTGGGTATGATGGTGCATGCCTTTAATACCAGCACTCAGGAAGCAGAGGTAAGAGGATCTCCGTGAGTTCAAGGCCACCCTGAGACTATGACTACATAGTGAATTCTAGGTCAGCCTGGGCTAGAGTGAGACCCTACCTTGGAAGAAAAAAAGAAAAGAAATCTAGTCTTTGCAGATGTAATTAGTTAAAATAAGGTCATGTTGGATTAGGATGGGACTAATCCGGTGACTGATATCTTTATAAGATTACATGAAGCCACAGGAACACGCTGCACAGAAGATAAGGTGGGGCTGGGAGATGACTTGGTGGTTAAAGGTGCTAGTTTACAAAGCCTACTGGCTCGGGCTCCATTCCCCAGCCACCCACAGAAAAACTGGATGGTCATTCATTAGCAATGAATGGCAAGAGACCCTGGCACACATATGTGCACACACACATATGTGCAAATATGCATATGAAGATAATGTGGAGATGGAGACAGACTGAAGTATCCATGAGCCAGTGAGTGCTGAGGATGGCCAATGCCCTCCAGATGCTGGCCTGGAATGACTTTTCACTCTGACCCCTTGGAAGGAACCAAGCCTGGAAACACCTGGATTTCAGATTTCTGCTCTCTGAATTGTGAGGGAAACAAATTTCTGGACTGAGGAGATGACTCAGTGGGTAAAATGCTTGCTAGACAAATGTGAGGATCTGAGTTCGGATCCCCAGCACTCCTGTAAGTGCTGTGTGTGGAATGTGTGCCTCTAATCCTAGCACTGAGAGGAGGAGACAGTGAGATCCCAGAGGCTTGCTGGCTAGGTAGTCTAGCTGATTCGGTGAATCTCCAAAAAGCAAGGGGAGGGCTAGGGCTAGATCTGCTCAGCGGTTAAGAGCATCCTGTGGAGCATGAGAGCCCTAGGAAGCCCAGAAGCCAGCTGGAGTCTGGTGTGGCCATGCATGTCCTGTGGAGGACAGACACTGAAGGGGCTGGGGAGGGGGACCGCAAGCTCTGGGAGCAGTAAGAGACTGGCTCCAGTGAGAATGGGTGCAGAGTGATGGTGTGGGACCTTCTGCTCTGGCCACGAAAGGCCAGTGAGTGCGAGGGACTATGCATGGGCACACACCTCCACACTGAAAGTGCCAACAACTTCTGCCAGCTCCGATCCAAAGCAGCTGGGACAAGTCAGGAGAGGAGTGGGAGGGCCATCAGACCCTACCAGGAGGTCTCGGTGGCCTCAGGGAGAGAGAGAGTCTATAGGGGTAAACGATCTAGGAACAGGGCCTCCTTCGAGGCGCTCTC